>JAHZNA010004446.1:0-16080 GCA_027743935.1 Sinodicranocentrus sp. ZH6 | reverse complement strand
TGTAATGAAATTGTAAAATCGAGACTCACACATACATATAATTATAAATTGTTTAAATTTTGAATGTATTTCATGGGTAAACCGAAAGAAGTACAATAAACTATTGTAAGAAAGAATAGAAAGAAGTTTCGCAGAAAATTAAATTAGTTTTCTTAAAAAATGCGTGCAACATGTAATATGAGAATTATTGAATAAATGATGTCATGCAATGCTTGAAGAGTTTTCACGCCATGGACATTATCACTCACAGACAAGCATATCATCTCAGGTATGGAGGGGTGAAAGGGTTTTGCGATTTGACTCAATTGCATTTCCAGATAACCCCTGTGTTATATGATTCCAAGCTAGACAGAGTAATCATGGATATTGTAATAAGCGGTTTGTCTTTGTTTAGTACAGACGTTTATTTCATTCTCAGTGATACAAAAATGCGGGTGGGCTATGCATCAAATCGTTTTCACTTAGACGTAGACTGCCTTACTACATCATTTGATTTGCAAAAGCGTGGCACTTGGTAAGTTAATGCAATGAATAGAATGCATGCACGTGTGTTGAACAAGGAAGGAGTATAATCTTGTCGGTGGTAGTCCGTTCAATTGTATAATTTAATAAATTCTACGTCGATTTGATTAATGTAAAACAGTTAAAGTTTATAAAGTTTAAAGAGTAAAATTGAGTTAATTGGATAGTCATCGTAGATCATGTCTTCACAACAATCACCATGTTTTAAAGGTATAGTCAAAGAAACATAATTAGTATATTTTTGTGCTATGAAATGTCAGTGGTGTTAATAATTAACTTGTTGTAATAAGGGTCAGTACAAATTTAACAATGGTTTGGTACTATAAATGAACTGTATATCTACTAAAATAATTGATTACGGGACATCTGCGTTTGTTTGTAAAATTTTGATTGAAATTGATTGACGTTTATAATCTCAGGGAAAGATGCTCAGACCAATCAATCTGTTCATAGCCCCATGACTAAACGGTCCATTGACTTTGACTTCTGGAAACCCGGTAATCAACAGAGTGCAGCTAAGCGACTCAAATATGACGATGCTCGAGAAAAGGAAAAAGTTTTAGTTGGCGACGTAACACCGGGATTGTTGTAAGTTGTGTAACAGAAAATAGTCATTCGTCCCTGTTTGCATAGTTTGTTTCTGTTTAATTAATATAAGATTATTCGAATTTTAAATTTTAGCGAAAAAGGCTTACTAATAGTCCGGGTGACCTTAAAGAGAATTTCAGAAAATGCGGTAGGAAAACGTACTCTGCGATTTCACGGCATTGATGACACGGGAGAAATTTCATTCATCGCCTTTTCAGATACCAGCGAACAACTGCTAGACATGATCGAAGTATGAGTCAAAGTTTTAGCAAAAATCTATAAAGTCACAGCTTTGTTTCTTGAGTAATCATCACAATCCTTTTATTCAGATGAACAAATGCATAGAAGTTCATGGCTTTTCTGTAAAGCGTGAAAATCCAAAGTTCCCCGGATACTGTGGACATACTTGCCAAATTCAAATTGAAGCATTCACCAAGGTGTCGGTTTCTTTGGACGAATGTCTGCCAAAAATTCCTTTTCGGTTTGAGTTGTTGGACAAGGTTGCATGCAAGAAGGACAAGGACAAAATGGGTGATTTGATTTTTAAAATTCAATCAACGTAGAAAATTTGTCGTACTCTATACTTGAATTATTGTAAAGTATTATGCGTTGTTAATAGATTTACTTGTCGTCGTTGGGAAAAATTGGGGACTTCTTGATGAAGGACAATCCAAATGTCGGCGGTATTTATCTGTAACTGACAGCACTGAAAAGACTTACAGACTTACTTTATGGCAAAAGAATGCAGAAATGATAGGGAATGAAAAGTTCATGGTCGTAGCGTTACGAAACGCGGTGGTTCAGGAATATGGAGGAGTTCTCTGCTTGGGTTGCATGTCTTTTACAGGCATTTGGGTGGGGAATTTAAAAATTATAGTGATTTAATAGATGTGGTGTCAAGTTAAATTAATAATTGGAAATTATTTTAAGGTTAACCCGGCTTTGCCTGAGGCTGAAACTCTCAGCGAGTGGTTTAGTGATGCCGATCGCCCTGCAGAAGATTCATAAGGCTACGCGAGTTTCGTAACGAAAGCAGTGCATATTAATATTATTAATAATACCAGTGGTTACTATTGTATTTAACTTTTTATCTAATTGTTACGTTCGACGTGGACTTTGATTAATAAATTTACACAATTGAATTTATGTAGAAGAAGAACAATTCAGAAAATTTCAGTGCACACTCATATGCTAGGGTATTTACAACAAATATAAGCAATATTATGAATGCGTTTACATTAAAATATAATATAATTTTAGTCACTTCTGGTTATTCCTGAAAAGCTTTTTCCATTCATCAGTATTACAGTATTACAATCATCGTAGAATTTTAATTAATGTCCAAGAAAAATTAGCGCAGTTCAGTTCAAAAAACTACATGCATAGGCACATTCTATCATCATGCATAAGGACAAGCATAAATACATCATCAGTATCAAGAAAGGGCAGAAAAGACAAGGGTGGTGAAGTAATTATGAACTCTTTGTACGTAATATACTTTAATACTTTGTACTTGTAATGCATTTCTTCGTGACCCAAGCATCCGTCTGCTTGCACTTTCTGTAATATTAGAAGAGGCATTCACAATATCATTATCTAAAGCCCACACCCCGAAAATTTACAAGCTATCCTCACTTGTAACCTTCAATAAAGAAAAAGCCCTTACATATATTGTATATTAAGAAAACTCGAACAGATTTGTCCCATACGCACTTTGAGGTTGAGTATTGCTTGTGAATTGTGTGTTCAGTACTGTTCGACGTCGACTGCAGTGGGTTATTTGATGGTTTACAAAGTCTAAATTAAACTGATTCATTAATTAGCGAACGTTATTGGTCTACGTCGATTACAAAAATTTTCATCAGTAATCATGGACGGGTGCTGCTTTATTTACATCAGTAACCTTCCGTATGCTATAAAGAAGGAGGAAATCCAATTTTATTTGGCAACAACATTTCCTGAAGGTTTTTTTGCAATTTGAAACGGCCTTTATTATTGTAGTTTGAAATTGAATTCAACCATAACATAACAAATGGCCGTCATTTTTTTCAGAATTCGAGGCAAGCTATAGGAACAAACAACTTCAAGTTACTGTTTACGAAGGGAAAACAAATCGGCGTGGAGATACTGTGCAAGGAGCATTAGCAACCGGATTTTCAATTGACTTTGATCGATTTCTGCAAAAGTCTCGTGGGAAAAAAATTGGGGAAGGTAGCAATGCACGCATCTGGAGTTACCATCCGGTAAGATTACGTTTAGTTTAAATGGAATAATTATAAAAAACATTCAACAATGTAGTGGCTTATCATTATTTACTGTATTAATCGGTAATGTTTATACTTAGGATAAAGGTGAACCTCGGGACAGCAAAGGTGAATTTCTCTGCAAGAGATCACCAGTGATTCGCCGTTCTGAAAAAGAGCTTCGAGGCGTAATGTATCGAAAGCCACTGATTATATTTAATCAATCGTTTTTGTGGACGGTGAAGCGGGGTGTCTTTAATGGATCTTCATTGATGTATTTAAATGCGGTGAGTAATCACTATATATATTGATATATTATATTCTGTATTATATTGAATGTAAATGATATTCTACGTCGATTAACTTAAAGAAACCACCAGAGGAAATTCTTAAACGACCTGGAAAAATAATTTCCCATCAGGCATTGGTAAAAACGTACATGGTTAGGTACCACTCAGCTCTTGAGTGTCTTCAAGGAATTGGTAAATACAATTATATGTTATTATAAACTTATTTTTATGGTTTTATGGAATGTTTTGCATGTTGAATTACAGCATACATCAATAATAATGAAAACATTGCCAAAAGGGTATTTCTTTGCACCGATGAAGCAGGAAAAATACAATCATCATGTGTTTTGAAAGGAGGAATTGGACGCGAAGGAATGTTGAAGATAAATGGTAAAAACTTTTAAATCATATTTGAAACAGTTTTGAAAATAGAAGTCAATGATTGATCAACATTACATGTTGATAGACATTATGGACAAGTACGGATTTGTGCCATTTGCTACGATGCGACAGGATATCTTGGACATTAAAACTGTCGACACTTTAAATAGCCTTTGTTGGAGGTGCAGCACAAAGTACAAATTAATCGGCGTCGACGCTGACCTCAATTTCATCGCTGGTAAATGTAGTTCCTGTGAATACTCTAGGTGTGATAAATAATTGTTTAATATACATGAATGTACGATATATTATATGATTTTGAATAATACATGTTTTACTCCCTAGTGTACTGGACATCATGAATAAAAGTCGGGCATATTTCTGGAATAAAGAAAAATTCACTCGCCTTATTTTAGGCCCAAAGAAAGATGACAAGTATTCAAGTTTAATAATACACCACCAACCTATGCAGACTTACTATAAAGATGCATCCGAGTTTAGACGAATTGTTGGCCCGGTTCTTCAAGAAGAATGGAAATTTTTAAAAAATGAGTGGAGCAATTACGTTGCAACGGCCAACATTGAGAGCTTTCAATTTATTGAAAGAACTAAAACAGAAAGTGGAAACTGTCATGATGTATTTTGCCTTACTTTGAAACTAAAGGAGACGAGATTTTGGGCACCAGAAAAATCTTACGGGATCGGAAAAATTACAGTGGCACTGAATACTCGTCAAAAAACAATGGTTAGTTTAGCCAATTTTTAAAAAATCTGTGTGTGTGTGTTTGGTAAAATGTTAAAGTTGAATGTATTGCAGAAGACCACATTTTCTACGGATAAGCGCAAAGGCGAAATCTTGGAACTTTCTATTAACCCAAGCAAAACTGATGACAAAAATACTTTGTTTCTCATAACAAAATTGGCGATTGGGAAGGATCATGAACCTGTTTTAGGCAGCTCGGCTACTGTTTGGCCGAAGCCAATTAAATTGGAATATGATAATCAACGTGGAACAATAAATAAATGGGTAGCAGCGGAGAAAAACTACTCACTGATGGATATGCTTACTACCGCAAATTTAAAAATCGACGTGGACTTGAAAAAAATTTCCAAAGTAAATATGGGTACGGGATCTGAAAAAGTATCTTCTTTGTTGTCTTTATTAAATACACTCCAGGTAGTTACACCATTGATTTGAAATGCACCTGAAGATTGAAGAAATAAACTTAATGTGCAGACTTTACTGTTACAGACAACAGCGTACGAACTTGCAAAAAAAAGTGCAATAAGTATATTGCAGGGTCCACCAGGGTGCGGAAAAACGCACTATACTGCGGTTACATTAAACATCTTAAGTATCGCCGAAGAAGGCTATATCTTCGCATGCGCCCCTTCCAATTTTGCGGCAGATGGTTTGGCTTGCAGCATTGCAAGGATTTCCACGACGAACAAACTTGACCGGAAAATTATGCGAATTTACTCCAAGAGACGTGAGAGTGAAATGTTGAGAAATGGAGAATCGTCAGGTCTGGACTCGAAACACATATGTTTATATTAACCCACTGTTAATTTATCATAACGTTTTGTGTAACAAAAATGTATATCTATAGAGTTTCCAATCAACGTAGACGTGCTTCATACGGCTATTAGAAAATTGCCCAATTGGCTTAAAGATCCAGAAATGGAAGAAATTCGAAAAAGTAAGTCACAGGTCGACGTAGAGTATATCGAAAATAAAAAATTATGAATTGAAATTAAATTCTGGGGGTATTACAGAAGTAAATGATAACAAAAAGCATCTACTAACTCAAAGAGAGGAAATTATGCTGAGACATCACATTGCACACCTCGAAAAGACAGTAATCAAAAAGCAGCACATCCTTATTGCGACTGTTGGAGCATTTGGTGACCACCGATTGTACTTTTTAATCCAAAAACGAGAAGTCACTACCATTGCAATTGACGAAGCTGGACAGCTAAATCAAGCAAGTACACTTCCACTTTTACGGTACAACCAGCACAGGACTTTGATTATAGGTGATCACAACCAACTTCGGCCACAGATCCAGTCCACTGCTGCTGACCGTGCTGGACTGGCGAAATCGTTTATGGAGTGGATGGAGAATCGGCAAGTTTAAAAAATTCTACGTAGACTTTACTTTAACTTTTACAGTTAGTTTTGAAAACGTTATCTATAAATATTAACATTTAGTAATGATAACATCCCCTGGACTATGTTGGAAATACAACACCGAATGAGTCCTGCGAATTTAAAGATTGTATCTCATCTTTGCTACCGGAACAAATTACAAGACTCAGAATCGGTGACCAAACGAGATAAGAGCACATATGATGATCTACGTGGATGTCTTAAGCATTTCACAGATTCGACTGTGATTGTTTATGAGCACCAATTCAACGAAACCCGGGTGTGTAGTTATGTAATTATTTTTGTCAATAGTATAAAAAATTTACCCTTCACTTATTACTTTCAGATGGGAACTAGTTTTAGTAACGAAAACGAAGCACGCCTAGTTATCCAACTAGCGCATTTGCTTTTGATGTTTGGGATAGATAAATCCAGAGTCACCATCCTGTCTCTCTACGATGCGCAAAAGCAAGAAATTCGGCGTAGATTAAAAGAGGTAAGTTTTATCATTTAGAATTTTCAAGTCGTGAATGTTGACGGGTTTCAAGGCCGTGAAAACGATGTCATTATTTTGAGTCTTGTAAGAGGAAATGCAGCCGGGGACATTGGATTTGGGGCTACTGTCAATCGTCTGAATGTAGCTCTGTCACGAAGTCGTTTATTACTGATTATTGTTGGAAATATCAAAACGTTTGAAAAACACCCCAGCCAGGGAATCAAAAAATTTCTTGATGGGATTGAAAAGCATGCCAGTATTTGCAAAGTAAAAGAAAATTACGAAGTAGAAGACCTTTAAATTGTTGACTATTGGTTTAGCAAACGACTAAAACTCAGAATCCAGTCTGTAGTCTAATGTGGAGAAAGATAAAGTGTAATATAAGAGGTCAGGGATTATAAAGATCTCATTAAATGGCAAAAAATCAACGAAAACTTTACAAAAATTGATCTACGTAGATTAGTGGTTTTATAACCAACATATTAAATATTGGTGGGGTAAAACTCAATTTGATTGTACGTGAAGTTACATATAAGTTTGAATAGAATTAGAATGTGTTAGCTACATTTGACAAATCTTCTGTATTCCTTTTATTCATATGTACTTCGTATGAAAATATATTTAAAAAATTATCAACGTGGATTAGTGGTTTTGTAACCAACATATTTCATATTTGTAGTGTTAAACTTAAAATGATAGCGAGTAAAAAAGTGTATGAGTTTAAGTAGAAATAAAATGTGATGATGATTACCATCTTTGCAATACAATCTACAATTTATTCGTTAAAACTGCAATGTGTAATTGATGCGCAATGTATTTTTAGTTTGATTTTCGTAGATAAGTGGTTAAGTAACCTTCAGATTTAATATAGGCCGTGTAAAAGTTAACTTGATTGTAATTACAGTTTGTCGTAAGTTTGAATAAAAATATGATTGATTTGACCTGAATTTTATGATTTTTGGTATACCTATGCGGTACTTGCTATTATACATTATCAATCAAATATTCGTCAGGGGGACAATATGGAATTAATAAACAAAAGAGGAATTAAATACTGAAATAAACAGTTTAATCTACTTGGATAAGTAATCTAATAACATGTTGCTATATTATACGTAGTGCCAAATGGGTTTTGAATGCAGCAAACGTGTTTGTCACAACAATATTGGTGTGCTGCCTGCCATCTACTTCATAAATATAATATGCATATAAATTATGTTAAAATAAAAAATATGGAAGATTTAAAATACATTGTGGGCGCAAACTTTAAACAAAGTGGCAAAAATTTATTTCAATTAATCATATTGTTAAGTTGGCATATATCACTTACATTAACATATTATTTTGAATGATGAAACTGTCTTCCGTTTGTTCGTTTATCCGTGCAAGCCCTAGATAAAATTCATTCGAACAATCATGACAAAATCTACATTTCAATTGGTACAGTGCATACAGTCTAGGTCAACAAACTTGGTGAAATTAATTGTTTCTTAGGTGTACACAAAGTTTCAAATTCTTCGTAAGGAAGACTAATAAGTTTATCAAAATGAATTTAAAGTATCCTTAATAATACAAACAAGTTTATAATTATATACATGTCGGAATCTCTGTTCGTATAACACCATGTCATAAACGAGACGGCTTAAATTTTTTAAAAAACTTTTCTCCAACTCTTTAAAGCTCATCTCCAGGAATATAATCCTGATAATCGACAAGTTCCCCATCAGCAACCTGTCGTTCGTTCCTTGGAGAAGCAGGCCTTTGTCTTTCTCTTGCTAAAGGCTGTACTACCTCAGCATTAATATTCCCATCAGCAGCAACACCTTGTTCTCCCCGAACAATAAAAACCAAAGGGTTCGGCTGAGCAGGAACCAACCTCTCACCTTGGATCGTAAAGAAAAGGTTAATAAGTAGTCTTCGCATTTTGACAAGTGTACGTGAGAATGGAGCTAAGACAGCCAATACGACGCAAGTAACCAAATAACTCATTATCCATATCCAACGAAGTTTTTCTGGGACTTCTCCTCCAGGAATGCTAACCAAGGTGCGATACAAAAGTCTTTGAATAAAAAATAAAACTACTGTTATTCCGAAAATTAGGCCGACCACACAGGCCATCAGATACTTGAGAAATGCTATCAACTGATCGCAATGATCTTCTGAAAAGCCATTCCTGCGATTTGCCCGACGATCCCTTACAACGAAGGTACATTCGTACATAAGGCTGTAAAGTAATATGGACAGGTAAGGCAAGATTCCGCCATAGTGTAGGATAGCAATAATATTTCCGGTCATAGATATTTCCGCGTCAAAAACGGAAGAGTTTGTTTTGTTATTTGAAATAGTGGCATAGCCTTCTGACTTCAATAGTTGAATATTTGCTAAAATCACGCCAAGTGAAGCTTGAATGGTGAACCACGATGATGAAATGAACAAGTTGAAGAGTCCAAAAACAGACAAACACTGGACGAAAAAACCGTTAATGCACACCTAAAAACACAAATTTGCAGGCATGTAATTTGAATATTTAAATGACAACAAATTAATGAAGAGGACTACGAAGTTTTAAGTATCGTTGATGCAGTATTAAGAAATATTAATATCATACCTAAAGTGAATGCTGAAGCAAACGCTAGTGGTGATGAGAATGGCTATTCCTGCACTTACGTAGAAAGCTGACCAAGCAGTAGTAAAATCAGAAGTATTTAGATAAAGGAAAATGCCACTGAAGGAAAGTGCCCACCAAAATATTACTTTCGTTACAACTTTCCAATTTATTCTCCGCAGAAACTCAAAACAAATCAGACACGCAGCCATTGTAATTACAACTAAAGATATTTGTCAGCCATAAAATGGCAAAATAAATATTTTAAAAATATTTGTGCGAACTGTCACAAAGTTAACTTTCTTTTACTTGCTGGCGATGTTTTCATTAAAAACAGGCAATTATGCAGTGAATAAAAATAATACACCTCAGTGAGTATTATTCTATAAAATATAGTAAAGTTGAATTCAAAAAAATGAATTGGAATCGCAGTGGATTGTCAAGAGTTTTTTTGGACACACCTTAAGACTTAAGCAGAATTTGTATCTGCTTTAGTTTTCTGGTTAACGCATAATAATACTACATGCCTTCTTATTTTGACATGGTTGTGGGGTGAAAGAATGCATTTACACATCCAAGGAAGTAAAAGTATTCGAATTATCTTTTCATGAATAAGAATTATGTTATACCAATATTCCCTTTTCTTGGCATCCCTATTATGTTACTACTAAGACAAATCTGATTAGATGTACGGGACCCAGCGGAAGATACTTATTTCTTTTCACGATCTTGTCAAGGGTCTACATAGTTGAGTAACAAATCTCAACTTTATACCACAACATTTTTCTCTCCCACTATAATTGTACCGAATATACAATTATATGCTTTAAAGATATCATATATGAGACAACAGTATGAAGTAGAGGGGACTAATTTGGTTTGCTACAAATGACACATGTACATGTACAATCGTTGTCTAATATACTTGATGTCTTGTTGTTTGGCTGTTCTCTCAGATTCGAATATTTCTTAAGACCATTTGCATTTGCAAACACTCAATTTCTGGGTGTGAATGCTTGAATAAACGTCCATGCATGTATTCATAGATAGTAATTACTTTTATTGTACTATACTCTGGAAAACAAGAGAGACTGGATATCAGTCTGTAATTCGGAAATGAGTAATACCTAAGTGAGCATATTTCATGTACACCGTAACAGGACTGTGATAGATATCTATAAGCAAACGGAATGAAACAATTACCATATACGCAACTTTGTACACATTAATTGCCATTCTTGGATCTTCAGTAATCCAGATTCTTTACTAGTTCCATGCTACTGTTTATGATAATCGAAGTGTATATGCATTTATTCTGCATTTGACACAAAGGCTATTTGCTGACGATCTATCCTTAAATCTTTTGCCAGTATCCTGCGCATATTTTACTATGATTTCTACAGGAACATGTCGTGTCAGAATGAACCTATTCTTGTAAATTTATATAATATAATTTTACCCGTAGAAATATGCCTGACCAATACATGACATTTTTTTATGGTTTATATGTTACTTACTGACCGTGTACGAATATTCTGAGCAACACTTTGCATGGTTGCATTTGAATACATTTTCTCATAGCCCAAATGAGGAGAACTTTAGCCAGCACAACATTTACCATAAAAATCTAGTACAAATATCTAATTACAGTGATAAAAATTATATATTTAAGAATTTAATTGAATCAACACAATGATAATTGTGAATCTGTCAAAGTTGACTATGTAAGATCAGTTTGCTTAGAGAAAACGTGCAAAAACTGGGATTGTTGATCAACTGAAGAATGGCGGAAGCAATTGGTATAAATAACTTTATACAACTTTCAATAAATACTACAGGCATTTTGAATCAATGTTTCCGTTAATTTTTATAATTTTGCGATTACTGTTTATTATTAAAAATAGGAAGCAGATTCGAAGTAGCCCTCACTACGCAAAATATAAACCGAGTGATTTTACTCTCTGGTTTGTTGTTAGATTTTTAACGATCATTTTTTTATATTATAAACCGGGGCATATATAAGTATATAAAGTCAATTGTATTTTGTAGGTTTGTTATATGGCTACTTCGCAGCGTGGATGAGCCGATTTTCCTCGGTTTGTTGCAATGGGTATTTTAAATGCCTTTATTGGTTAGAAACGCAGTTATCAGGTGAATTTTAAACATATCAAACTGTTCAGCGCTCAATTTCTCTTGCATAAAATCTAGACTTTTCACGTTCTTCTAATAATATTTTCAGACCGCGAGCATTGGTTTGGAAAAGCCCTTTGGATATTAATTTTCTTGACTCCCAGTTTCATCGTAGGACTCTTCACTGGAATTAATATATACAGATATTTTAATGTTTCTGGATACGTAGCAATCGCGTCAGCATGTACTATGTACTTGCTTTTAGCCATTGCCATGTACAAATGGGACAATTGTTGCGCTGTATCCTTTTTGGTCACGCCAACTTTCATTCTTCGTTCTTTACGTTTTGGATTTTTAAGCGCTTTGATTCTTTTCTCACCTATGCATTCATTGGAAAAAAATTCACATGTTTTAGCAAGATCTATTTCATGTTGTACTGAGAAAGTGCTGCAAGTTACAAAAAATATGTCTTCAACCTTTTCTTTGGCAGCAATAAATGCTGCCGACGAAAGCTTATCAAAAATCAACGGTTTTTCCAAACTTTAAGACGAATCCATAAACGAACCGATTAAAATATTGCAGTACACTGGCGAAAACTTAGAGGAAGTTTTTAAATCCATTGAGGCTGCACAAATGCAGTGCAACAGTGCAGCTTCTGGGTTGGATAAGGCATGCTCAAAAATAACAAGGGGGTTAGCCTACACGTGCCGATTTTTGCCAAATTTTATTGTGCGCGACTGCACCGTAATTGAAGTTGAGTGTGGCGTATTTCGAAATGCAGATGTTTGCAGAGCCTTCTCTGCAGTTGGTGGAATGCATGAGTCACTTAAATACTTTCGAACTGGAGATTTAGAATCTATAAAACAAATGTTTACATACCATGTAATAGCAGGACTCACATTCGATCCTTCATACAACGAGGAAAACGTTGATAAAGTTGCAGATGTATTGCGAGAGTCAATTGAGAGCAAAATAAAGTTTTTGCGAATCTTCGATTACGTATGGGGTTCACTTTTGTTGCTGTCCATTGGGAGTTTGGTCTACACAAAATGGAATGTGTTAGATGATTACACGTCTGGAGTGGAATCGCAACCCAGCTTTTTCTCAAATCTGTCTCTTTTTTTAAACCCGTTCTTCTTACAGATCATATTCGTTGCTTTAATATTTTCAGTCAATTTAATGATTTGCACTGTAAACGAATCGATGAAAGAGGCATGGGCTGGCAATTCATTTGATTTTAAAGCAAATTACAATATTTCCATTACACACGAGGGAGGAATGCTGGGGAAATTTTTGGCAAATTTGCTCATTAGAGCATATAATTTGGCCGACACAGCTGATTTTTCTTTGGATATTTTCCCCTGCATAGAAAATGCCTCTCGACCGTCAATTGCAGCGACAACTTTCTTGGTGGTGTTTTCGTTTGCTGGAATGCTCACTTACAAGATCGACTCTTACTGCAAAATACACGATATTCAGATCGTAAAGTTTTCCAAGGAGTGCAAGAATAACATTTTTGGCAAACACCACCAAAATCCACGAGGTGATAACATTTAAACTCCACACACATTTACAGCACACGATATATAATAAAAATTAGTTGTAAACAGTTAAAAATGAACATCATTTTTACCTAATACGATAGTCTGGTGAAACTATGTAAATGCCAAAGATTGTGTTCTTATATTTTATATCAGTTCTTTATGTCTGCGTGTCAAAAATTACAGGCATAAAAATATTCTTATTATATCCTTAAAATACATGATAGTGTAATATTGTGAACCTTAATGTTTTGTTTGTGACTATTGCGGAATAATATTATATATTGTGTGGTGTCCAGCTGATAAGTAATTTTGACTGTAAAGTAGAAGCTAGAAAGGTATAGAGAAGGTGGGATGGACTACGCATTGCACATTTATGTACGCACAAGCACATTTCTCTAGTACTTTATTAAAAGGGTAAAATGACAAAGCTGATTAGCGGCACTTTCAAGTAAGTTTATAGTTTTAAAAATTATGAAACATGTCGGTATACTGCACTGTATTTTGAAAATCTCGAAGTAGACCAAATGTTTTTTCTTCAATATATATAATAGTGTCTTATCGTAGCACAAAAAACTAAAACTGCAGGGAAGTATAAGTAAGTAAACAATGCTCATGTTACCTTTGAAAATAAACTTTATGAATAAAACAAATAAAGAGTCGTAAATAAAAACGAACAAATCATGTTTGCAGTATTTGAATAACTACAACTTTGTATTATTTTAATTTCTTTTTTGCTAAAATTTGAAAAACGTTTTTGAAATCAGCAAATGCATATTTTGAAGCAGAACTATACTATTTACTCTTATGTCTTATGGTGGACAATCAAGAAACGTTGTGCATGGAGTACATATGGAATATATGGTTATTATGTTGAGTAATTTAATCGACGTAGATATGTAGTTAAAAGATAGGAAAATTAATATTAGTACTGCCACCTCGGAAATACTGTATGTAATATTACGGTATAAAATCCATAATAAATACAATCTATTTCCTTTTACCAGTCGACAATGGTAAATCGCTTAGAATTAGCAGTCGACAAGTGTTTTTTTACCAGTGTGATCTAATTTTTAATTAAGATTGAGTTTAATAACCGTTCATTTCATTGATAACTTTCCTTTTGTTAGACCTGAACTCTGATTTTACAGGAAGCATCATAAAGATACATAGTAATGAACTTAAAACCTTTTAGTACGATATTGTAAATTTTTTTGCTCTACGTGGATTAACATTTACCATTCCATTATATATTAGTATGGTCCAAAAGTCAATGGCATGTCGAGCGTGCGATATATCTCCGGACTACACCATTAAATGAACTAGTTGGAATTCAAAGTAAGAGCACATATCTGCTAGACATTTCTCGTAGTCATTACAACCTTTTTTTGCAAACACATAGGACACATAGGAATCTAGCAATTTTAATGAACAATATTTAACATGACTAAACCTAATGACTCGAGATACATATCCACAAGCAAAGACACAACGCAAGTATTTTTAATACCATATGAACCAAGATTTTTTGACAAATGCTTGAAGCAGGTTAGTCTATCAGACAGAATATTTACAAATCACAACGAATTTTCATCTATCTAAATTTCAATCCATAACGACCAATCTCAAAATCTAATCCCCATAAAGGCTAACGTAATGAAAGTGTATTGTGTTATGCATTGATATAAATTCACATATTTGTTTATCCTGTTCGAGTAAAATTTTTAGGAAAGTTTGTTGATCTCCTCCGATTCTCCAATATTTGCCCATTTATTAACTTTTCATGTGATGGACCTACCTGCTAAGCAAACATTCGTTCATAGTTGCCTTGCATATGAACTACATTTATTATATTTCGACGTAGAGTAAATAAATTAAAAATACACGCAAATTGGTTTGTGATAACTGTAATAAGCTTCATAAACATTTGCAATTATATTAGGAAGGTTTGAAAAACACACATCAATGGAGGTTCGAAAGTCTGTTGTAGGCGATCCTTCTTCAATATTGTTATGGAGTCCAAACTCTTGAAACAGGCTTACAAGCTGCCTTCCTTCTACTTTGTTTAAATCCAAATTCACATCTCCAATGATTATTTTCCGCTGGTCGTGAGACTCGTTTGAAAGGATTGTCCGCAGATGCTGGGAAAACGTGCTACTACTAAATGACGGGTGCTTGTTCATGAAAAAAATCTTCGTATCTTCAATAACAATTGGTACAATGAGAAAATGCCCTTGATTTTGTTTTTCGAGTATTGCATCTTCTGTTAACGCATCTGCAACGTAAATAAAACCATAGAAATAAATGAACGAAATACATTTTGTAAATTCATATAATAAATAAATAATCGAATGACGACCTGAGTTTTTTAACACCAATATTCCTTCTGAATTTCTTATTCCAGATTGATTTTGAGAGCAGTTTAATCGTAGTAGAGTCTGAAAACCTGTGATGTGGACACGATCTCGATCAACTAGGTGGGGTTCTACGAATGCTAATAGAGTACTTTCAGTCACACAAGGATCAGCAAAAATATCTGGTTCGTACTTCTTGAAATTTTCAACATTATGAAAATATAGTTTTGTGAAAGTTTTGGGAACATCTTGAAGAAATGGCAGCTGCATTGATAGCAGGTCTTGTCTTAAGATGTTCATTTCCAAGGAAACAGGATCTTTTTCGCCGGGAAACTTTGTTGCCTTAAACGTACCGTCAATGTATAAACCGGTAATGGTTGTAGCCCTACTACATGCGACGTACAAATTTTCTCTGGTTAAATCTTTTTTTGGAATAGTGACAACTACACTTGTCAGGGATGATCCTTGACTTTTACATATTGTCATTCCATTTGCAGCTACAATAGGTATTTGAGTTCGTGAGATTTCCAATCCTTGATAAAGTTTTGATTTAGTCATTATGCGTGTTACTCTATCAATGGGAATCCACGTGTTTGGGATATTGTGCAATTCATAAAGGGTCCTGTATTTGCTTTTCTGCGCAGCTCCAATTAAAGGGTTTTTAAAATCCATCCAAGCTAGCTTCGGAATCCTCTGATCTGCTGTGGTGTGACCGTATTGTATTTGCATAAGTGTTCCAGTTGCTCCATTAAAAAGACCATCGGAAACATCGACATTTGTA
>JAHZNA010004445.1:0-13899 GCA_027743935.1 Sinodicranocentrus sp. ZH6 | reverse complement strand
TAATGCATGCTCCCTGTTTGGTGATAAGATTTTTTGATTTTATTTATTTTATGCCTTCAAATGTGCTTTGGGCTTATCCAGGTCCCTTTTGCTGTAACTTTGTTACCTTCTTGGTTTTATAATAAAAGAGATTCCACTACTCCAAGGCTTACAGCTATTCCCACATAATTTTTACGCTTCTCCCTTTACAAATTTCTCTTGTCCTCTCCATTCAATGCTCCAAGTAAAAATTACTTCAACTCAATGCTTGTCTATCACTTTACATTTTCTTTGTTCTCTCTCCACCCCTTAAAGGTTATTTACCTTCGAATTCGTTAAACCCTGCCATTTGAAGATATTCCCTGAGGACAAAGTCCAAAACTGAGAGTGTACTCTGCACAACTGTCGGAGTAGGGCATCATTATCAAACGTGCTGTGAACAGGTAGTGCACAGCTTTACAAACAAGAGCAAAGAAAAAGATTTTCACATGCGATATCACATCAAAAAAACTCCACGTTCTACAAAGTTGAACAGAGAAAACTGCCGTAGAGATTTTATCTCCTCCTATTTTTCTCCTGGATGGACACACTGTATATTTCTTGCAGAGACACATGATTCCTCTATTGAGATCTATGATCTTACAATCATGTAGTGAGAATGTAGGAAAAAATATATAGAGATTTTATATTACCAACTGTACTCGACAGTTGTAGCCATATCTCCGCAAGCAACTCGGTAAAATATACCTTAGTGAAAAAAGAAGAGAAAAAGGCCACGTTTGAAATATGAGCCCATTTAGATTTATTACAGAGTCAGATGTAATGCAAGTTGAACGTGAAGCGGAGTAGTAGCTTCATATCTGTATAAATGTCCCTTGATGATGGGCCCCGATAGTCAAGACATTCTCGGAGGTGGAGTGAAGTGCACTGCTGCGGAATGAAAGATGTACACATACATTGGAGAGAAGTATTCCGAGAACTTTTTTATCTAATAAAGCAGTTCAAGTGACATACATATTGCATCATGGAAGAAGAAAAAAATACCCTACTGAAAAAAACGTTCGGAAACCTGATACATAATATTTGTAAGGAGCGTGCAGATAAGTATGTATATAATAGAGAATTCTCAAGTCATTGAGCTGCCTCCCGGCAACTTGTGTTTGTAGAGGGAACTCACCTCTCTTCTAGCCAACCCTGGACGTGTAACGTTTGAGGGGGAAATGTCGAAATGGTCTGTTTTCTCGAGTCATTACATCGACAAAAGAGGAGAAAGTGTACACACAGATGCGGTGTGGGATAATGGAGAGAGAAGACAATTTGTGTGCTTTGATAGTAAATCTAAAGGAAAAAATAGGAGAATGTGAGATAGATAGGTTGCATGTCATGAGAGAAGAAAGAGAGTTGAACATTTTTAAAGGTAATTTCACGATCTTTATACTTTCCAGACAGCCAAGGGAATTTTTTTTCTCTCTGAAATCCCATCCCCTTTTGTTGAGAAAAGTGGGGAAAGGAGAAAGAAAATGAACCGTGTCTCATTGAAGCAAATCATCTTTCGCCAGTTATTACGCTTCCGTTACACATTTATACATCATCCCGAACAAAAAATCGGTGATTGTGAAAAGAAAAAAGGGAAAGTTGCAATCCTCAAGAATCTCCCAAATCGTCTACTTCTCCTCACGCAATCACCTAAGTTCCTATGAAACCTTGAGAGAATGATTCTCGAATAAACGCTCCAAGTTTTCCCGGATTACAAACGGTGGCTTTTCCCGGAAATGAATTCTCCACATCTTCATCACACCATAAGATCCTCTCATCAGTAAAAGAGAAAGACGCAAGACAATGAATTTAGAATTTTACACGCATTCTAGATTTATCTCTATTTTATGGAATTAATTATCTCAGTTGACCTTAGGAAATATCCTCGTAAATTTGTCCAACTTCCTTTTACTCTTCCAGAAAGTAAATCCCGTTCCCTCGTTTCCTTCACTAATGAGGCATTTCCTCTTCAAACAGACATGACGGAATCAGGCTGCTCAGTGAATGTGGTGGTGTGTGGTAGGATAAAAAAAGTAGGAAAAAACTGACGGCATCTCATCCGCTATCATATCCTGATAAAAATGAGCCATGTGAAGAGCGATGGAACGTGTTGTGGAGAATAATTGTAATGAGGATTTTGCTTATATCGAAACTCACTCTATACAACTCCCTCATACATATATTAATATATATTGAGTCTACAACAATCCTTTTCTTCTAGATATCATAGTCATCTCCTTTTCACGGATATCCTCCCAGTGTTATCACTCCAGACCTAATTTTTATTTTTAGGACAACCTACTCATATCCCATCTAGCATTCTCTACATAGGACATTACCAGATTGATATGCTATACTGGTGTATAAAATCTATATTAACTAACACTACGAAGGTTTTCCCTTCCTTTCCTCAACATCTAGTAAAGTTCCTAGGGGCGACTTTGAACGGTCATGTGTTCAGAATATCAAACAGGTTGAAAACTCCTCTTATAAAACCACCACCATCCTCTCCCATTATTATACACAGAGAGAAAAGAGAGAAAGAAGGAAACGCTGGAAAACCCGGATCGACTAGCTTCATTCTCTGTACACTCTACTCACAGACATCCGTTCCTTTTCTTATTTCCTTGAGAGGAACCTTTGCTTCCCTCGCATAATATATTGTTGTTGGGGAAAAGAGAAAGGCTTTAATTTTCTCTCCAAAATCTGAAAGGCACATGAAGCCCTTTCAAAGAGAGAGAAAACCAAACGATAAGGGAAAATTTGCACAGCAGCTGTTCATCATCTCGTCAATTGGTGAAAAGTTGACTGCCTAAATGCTAAACCTACGAAATTTCATCGTTACAATGTTTGCTTGGGTGAATTGTGTAAATTAAGTTTCTCCCTATTGAACCCACTGGCGAGGAATTTTCAACCGCAATAGTACATTTCCTCTGTCTAAAAGGGCATCTCCCGCTTTTCTCTTGGGTGTGGATTTTCTCGGAAACGTTTTAAAAGGAAAATTATAAGGGCTCCAAGCACAACTTTCTCTCATACGGGAACAAACATGCATCTTTAGATTTGCTATTCAGCCTCACATTATTTGAGATAAAGCAGTAATGCAATCCAGTTGCTTCTTTCCACTAGGCGATTTTAATATGCAGAAGGATGTGTTATATATGAGTCTATTTCATGGTCTTATGAGCAACGAAAATTGTCCCCATTCTTTAGCTCCCATTTTACTTTGTTCTCTTGCTGGATGAGCTATTCACTTTATTACGGTTTGATGGAGTTGCCTAAAGCAAAATCTGACTGGAGGAAGGAGCACTGAGAATAGCAAGAGGAGACAGACATTCACATATATTTTATAAAAGCTATCCAACTCCTCCATATTAACTAACACATTACGTTTCCAGATTCATAATAATTTTGAAAATAATAATGCGCCAAGATACGCTCCAAGAAAAAGCTTTTCTCGTGGTATACAATAGTAATCCATTTGTAATACACTTAAAATATTTACATGCAACTCTTTCCATGTCCATACGGTCATGAGAGACTTTCCCTATGAAAGTTTGCACGGTTCGTAAAGCAAAAAGCTCCGACTTGTCGTAAAGTCGAACAGATTCTTTCAAGAGAAAGGAAAGGAGGGAGGGAGAGAGAAGGAGGAGAAGAAGAAGAAGAAAAAAAAACAAAAAAAGTAGCGTCGTCTATTTTCATTCACATGTTATCTCACTCGATAAATGCAGAATATAAGACATCTCAAGTCTTTTACAGCACAATACAACTTGGGTGGGAAAGTATTATATCAACTTTCTTTTTTGTATATTGTAACTGAATTATTTCCAAAGTTTTTTCCCACTGATGGAGAAAGTTTTTCAATAAGCAGTATATTAATCAAGTTACAACTTCATTCCCAACGAGTGTGTATGTGTGTGTGTTTAGTCTTTTTTCCTAGTAATAAAAACGCTTTCCCGATCGCTTTCTCATACATAAAGAATAAGACAAAGTGTATACATTGTATTGGAATATAATGAACCATTGTTTATTACAAGATGGATAGAGCCAAGCGAAGCGAAAGGAGAAAGTTAGCTTTTTTTAATATACATTTCCTCAAGTAGTATTCATCTGGAGAAAATGTTGAAATGAGATGTTGTCGATTTGCTCAACAAAAAGATTTAATGTTTCCCACCGGACTGAGCCGTCAAACAGGAAGTAACTTTTCCTTCAATCTGACTGAATGACTGAGGAATAGAATTAATGCAGCATTTTGCACGTCATCCTCCCCTCCTTTGCTTTCTCTTTGGCTTTCTTTTTTTTGTACAGAAGGAAAACAAGTATGTGTGGAGTAGGCATCGTGACTTGACTGCAATAAGATGAAAATAAAACCACTTCCTATTCCACCTCTCTTCTTTTTTACTAGTGCGGTTGCCAGAAAGAGACTTATATTTTCCGTAGTTTGCTTAACATTACAATTTTTGAAGGCTCTTTTGCGAAGAAAGTGGAAGACAAACTTTACCTTCAATACACTCCTAATGCAAAAACTATGTGCTAGAATTCACTTCCGTTTCAAGTTTGCTAAAGGGAAAAAAGAAAATCCTTGAGAAATGCATTACACTCCCAACCTCAAGCCTACCACAGCGCGACAATGTCTTTTCTAGAACAATAGAGGAAAGACATGGATTTATTGTTTTCTCTCGAATCCCTTTGATGCGCTCTCTGAGTGGAATTTCAATCGATTTCCATCTCATTAAAAGCTAGGCTTTTGCAAATTGGAATCGAATTTTACTTCTAGGACTTTTCCTCACACCAAACCCTCTTTTATGTAGAGGATATGAGAAAGGAAAGGATTGTAAGAAAAGAGAGAGGGAGAGATCTACATTGGATGCATTATCATTTGTTGAAGATCTTGCGGGAAAAACAGTAGTTTCTGATTTCCAACGATTCACATTCTCCGAAATACTCTAATTTCTACTCACTCAAGTGCACCATCAAATCCAAATCCAAGAGCAGGCCGCTTTCACACACACGTATTTTCTCATTCAGAAGCTCAGATCAGGAAATATTGAGCGCTCCACTGAGTTTCGTTTTTGGTTAAGAGATTATGTCAACTACTATGGGGAGTTTGCTGCTTTGTTTTTTTCTCACGATTGAGATCCTCGAAACGATCTCGTGGAACGAAATGAGATATTTTATTAGGAATGCGTGAAAACTTGCTAACTATATTTGCTATTTCACCAACTCGTGTTCATTTCCTATTCCTCTTTCTAGTATTTCCAAATAACATACACAGCTTGAAGGGAAAAAAGTTAATATCGGATGAAAACAATACAACGGATTTCAATGATTGATTCCCCTTCGGTAAAGGTGAAAGTGGGGAAAGTGCTGAGGAAGTTAAACATAACCACGTTCATATATTATATTTCTAAAATTTTCGGAAGCGAGAGGGAAAATCTTGCAAACCAAGTGTGAAAGGGTTGAATTGTGTTCAACCGGGAATTTCATCATCACCTCCTTTGAAACATGTAGGTACTATGTATTCTTTAGAAGGAAGCCTGCCTGCTGTGACGGGATGTCTATTAGATTGCGTACACACTCTCAAGCACACTTTCACTTTTTTCATATACTTTCCCCACAACCTTTCTTTTTTTCTCCTCTCGTCGTTATTATTGAAAGCGACGGAAATCTCGAGAGTGAAGGAGTAATAATCAGAGTAGCACTAGCATGAGAAAATATTATGCAATATGGTTCCCTCACACGTGTTCATGTGTGCATGTGGGAGTATTCATTCGCGGAAATGTGAGCGATGAGATAAAAACGAGATTGGAGGGAAAAGTGTGTCTTGTGTGCTTCAGCTGTCAGAAGCAGCACGCGGGAGGGGACTGCTGCGCCTTCTTTAATTAAACATAATGTCAACCTTGCCACAAATCCTTGCTCAAAAAGCTTATATCTGACTTTTTCTCTGGCAGGTTCTTTGCCCCACCCAGTGAGCACGAGGGAAAGCGACAGAAGCTCCAATTTATAAGGTGAAGTTGACGCGTTTTCATTTTCTCTCTCGGAGGGAATTAAAGTAAAAGTTCACGTATGTTAGAGATGCTAGGGGAAAACGCCTGGATATTTTTTCCTTCCTATGTGACTTTCACATTTTTCCCTCTTTCCTCTGTAGTTCTACATTCTTTGCCAGAATTGGTTCGTAAATCACACAAACAAAAAAGGTGCACCAAGGTGCCCTTGTCAGTGCTCAGTAATTAGGCAATCTCTCCATTATTCACAATGTTTTGGGAACAGGATCGCAAAAATATTTTCCTTTCTCTGACATCCCCTTGTTACACTAGAGGATATTAATTGGCCATATCAAATGTCCTCGGTTCGTCCTAGATCCCTTTTTATCTAACAAGCAATAAAAATGCATGTAACTGCTTTCCCCTAATAGAACTTATTTCAATCTTATATACGCTTTCCTTTATTATCTCTCTACATTTCTATCATCATGATGACTATGATGAGCATCAAAGCGTAGACAGTTTCGTGGGTAATCCAATTACCGCTCTAGAGAGTCTTTCATAATGACATGGAAAATTGCATCTTTGTGGGACAGCCAAGTGAGAGCTTTTGCAAAGAAAAACGGGGAGAAAATTACATGCGTAGATAAATACATTATATTTTGCTGATGGATACTTTGAACTGGAATTCTCCTCCTAATAATATTACCGTCAACATTATCACAGACATAGTCTTGTGGAAGGAAATAATATGTTATAAGGGGTACATAAGTATAAAACGTGGGTACAGGAACTCAGGAAAAAAGGATAACTTTCTCTTGAATATTTTTTTCTTCCTTGTCGGTCTATCTCATATTACTTCTGAGAAGATGGGAAACGACAACTTTTTTGGACACATCAGAAGCTTTCTCCTCTTCATCTCGTGCAGGGGGGTTTTATGCGTGTGCTGTAGTGCTATAATATGAAATACAAGAATGCGTGTGGTCTTTTCTCTGCTCTAGTTTCGTATTTCATACTGTGTCTGAGTGGGCGAATCAAGTTAATGGAGCATTTATGGTGGATTTTATTATTCACATATATACACTCTCTATGTAAGCTATGTTGCTACTTATTCTGAACGAGTCCGGGAGTCTTTTTTCATGCTCAATTCATTCCATCTGCGTTTTACACGAGAAAAATCAAGAAAAAGGAAGACAAACATTTACGCCCACGTCTGTTTTTCTTTCTTTCCTTTTCACCAACATAATAAGGAAATAATTTAGCGGGAAATTTGAAAATTCACTCTTTGCTTTCTCTTCCCTTTCATTTTAAAAAAGGTTGAGGAAAAGTTCAAATTCTCAATTTCCTTTTTATCCTTTTGTGGCTTGGCTGTAAAAAAAGTAAAAATAGAAAATAATACAACAACCTACCAAATAAGGGCAACAGGAAAGGAAAACACTTTCCTTTGAGCTTTACCCCGCTTTCCCTCAAGATATCCATGAAATTACGCATATTCTGCTATTTCGCGTTGAATAAATAGACCCACTTGCGGACAACAATCTTCAAAGGAGTGAAGTCGACAAAAACGAGAAATCGAATCAGAAATAAGGTTCCCCCAAAAGAATGTGAAAACTACTCTTTTCTCTGGCGACATCTGAGGATGGTGAATGTCATCATAAAATATAATGCAGTGATATGAGATATACAACCACTTTGTAAACATTAACGTCTGACTGAGTGCATCTCCTAAAGTAGCTTGTTTTTCCCTATTCCTTCATTACACCAGAAGTATAACACATCCATGTATAAATATACATAGAAAATGAGAGTGACTGGAAGAGAAATTTCATTCTGGATGCAAAAGTCTCCAGAAATCCAACCCTGCAACGTGACAAGTAATACGGTATATATTCAGCAGAATGAAAATGAACCATCATAATGATATGTGATGCGGACAAATGTATTCAAACCGTTGCACATCCCATCACACACAGAGAGCCTGTGAGTGACTTTCACTCTTAGGCTGAGAGTCAAGGATAGATATTCTCTTGACATTTATTCCAGATTGCTTCAGCCTTTTCTAATATTTCAATGTCGCCCCATTCTTCGCAGTCATTTTTATTCCTGTATTAGCAGTCCGTGGGTAATAATACATGGGATAACCGTGATGGACTTTCTTCTGGAGAAAATGTGTATAGATGAAAAACATATTTTCCATTAGCATTGCGTATAGCACACACAAGACTTATAAAAAATCGCAAACTGGATGAAAGGGAAACGTCTAAATTTTTCTCTCAATCTCGTATTTTCTCTCTTTCTCTCTTCTTATATGAAAAACTCATACATTGCACTAAATGTCTATTTGACTTCCTTCATGTTTACTTGCGTTCTAAAGGGATGAAAGCTTGCATGTTACACACTTTCCTCAGCACTCATTCACTTTTGACTTGGAAAGTCAAAAGAACAAGATCAACGGCAAGAGAGTTGCGTTTCGTGCTATTTATTTACACAACATGTAGCACGGAAACGGTTTCCAAGAGGGAGAACCAGACTCCATATTTTTATACCATGATAAACTTGTGAGTTGGCCTGAATTGAAGCTATTTTTCCCAAAGCACAACGAGAAACAAAAGAAAGAAAAATAAAGAGAGAAAGCACCACGGAGGCAGATTGAGAAACCCAATTTTTTCTTCAACATACTCCCACACAGCAAGGAGTAAACGGCTTAGGTTTTCTCTACGTGTCATGTATACAAAATATGAACTTGTGGAATGGACGGAGAAAGTGTGGATTGAGTCGAGAGAGCGGAACAACAAATGCCGTTGCATTGTCACAGTAAAAGAGGATGCGAGATGGTATACATGTTTTGAGTGAGTGCAGAGGATGTACATCTCTGTATAGTAGACTAACATTTTTTTGTGAAGCTAGTTTCGTGGATTGTGTAAAAGATGTTGTTTTCTGATACAGACACAACATTAGTATAAGATATGTCATAGATATGCGTTGAAAAAAGTGCTCCTGTATATCTTCCTTTTTTTACTTATCTTTTTTTCTCCTCTTTTCTGTGGCATATGAGATATTTTAGGCATACACAAGGATATTATGTATCTTGTGTTATTAGCAGAAAGGGTCTTTGGCTCTGTCATAAGGAAAAAATATAGAATCACAAAGATAGATAAAAAGGAAAGTGTGTTTATTCTTTTTCGATATCATTTTTCATCGTTCCCGCTTTCTCTCTTTCAAGATTTTTTTTAGCCTGTCGTCTTGATGCTTTCTCCCGGGTAGACAGTCTGGTTTCACCTTTTTTATGATTTCACCTTCTCTCTATCTTTTGCCAAGAAAGGGATGAGAATGGAATGGAAAACTTTTCTCCTGATGGCTTAGTTTACTTTCCAACTCTCTCTCTCTCTCTCTCTCTGGTTATTGCTTTTGGTTTGGGAAATTTGTTGTGATACATAGTTTTTATGAAAACAGATACATTTTTTTGGGATCACTCAGCATTCCATATGTGAAAAAAAAATCGGGAAAAACGATAACAAAAAAAAGTTTTCAGTTTCCTTTCCAGAATACAGAATACATTAGGCATACCTACATTCCAACCATTTAGACTTGATACGAACATTTCCTTCATCTAGTTACAGAATCTTTTCCTTTTGTGCTTGCTTTTTGGAGCATAACTAATGCCCATGAGTACCAAGGAGCTTGAAGTATTGTCACAACTGAAGTAGGTAATAAGACAAGGAAATGGGAAAAAAAGAGGAAAAAAGTAAATTTTTTGATTTCGGTTCTCCCAAATTGACTGAAGGCTGAGAAAAGTAGAAAAAAGAGAAAGTTTTACGAACGAATTTTCTTTCTATTTTTTAAAGAAAAAAAACTTCTCGTAATTTTCCATTAGTGAGGATATTCAACGAACATGTTTTGAGTTGTTCATGCGTGAAAAATGTGTGCAAAGAAAGTACATATAGTGCCCATGGGAAGAAGCTTGGGAACACGATAAGGACACCGTTTATGTCTTAGTCTTTTACCGCCTTGTGTATCTCTCTTACAAGGTTAGATAGATTGGCGGTGGGAAAAAAGTATTGGCGGCGAAGATAGCAATGCTTGCCATTTTTCCCAGGAAAACTTTCTTTTCCATAAGAAGCTCGTAAATTGCATAAAGAGATAGCGAATTCAAAGTTGAAGAACATACCATTTCTGTGCAGCTTTCTCCACTCAACGCAGAGTTTGCTCCAATGTGTTTGATAAAGTTTGAGAAGGTATGAGATTAGGCTTTTTTGTCAACATGCCAGCCTTGTTTGCTCACTCTGTTCAGGTGGATCCCCATGCATAATCTGTAATTTGAACAATTATGGAAGACATTCCTGGGGAAAATGCCAAAAACCATGGCCTTTGGTATGAGAGAGAGAAAATTCGTGTGCTTGGTGAAAAAGAAAAAAAAGTCGTGTTGACTGAGATTTTACTTTTTGTGAAGGTGCATATTATTTTATTAAGTTGGTGAGCTTATATGAGTACGTTTTTAGAAGTGCCAACGAAAGGATGGGATTTTTATCATAAAAGTAAGCAATGCATAAGAAAAAGTTGCAAAGATTTTATTCTTTCCGCTAAATCCCTTGCAAAACTTTGATGGCAAATGTGCAGAGAAAATTTTGGCTAATTTTTCCCACTTTCCCTACATGACATTTTTTCCTAAAAATATTCTTATTTGTCATAATCAGCTAAAGTTCAAGTGTGAAAGGGAGAAAAGAAAAAAACTTTAAATCACATCTCTACCTGGAAAAACAGCTGCGCGCTTGGAAAAAGTTTCTTTTCGCTAAAGTTGAATTCTATCAAATAGAAACTCACATCTACCTTTCTCCAATATTATGAAGTTTCCAAAAAGCAACCCCACACCCTATCCATGGTTTTGACATTACTCAATAAATTACAAATTGCAGAGGAACTACACTTCTATGGCGGAAACCCCGCTTGAAATGAAATGTTTCAGCATAGTTGAGTAATTTTGACCTGGTAATAAATCATTGCTTTCCAAGTTCCATTTCAAACTCCAACTCCAATGCTCTTTCAATACAAAGTCTCATATGACTAAATTCCATTTAAACTGTAAACCATTCTCTTTCTCTCTCTCTCTCTCTCTCACTCTTTGCATTTGCATAAAGTTACTATCAAATGGAAATGTTTTTCCTGTGGGGATTCGTAGAAATTGATACTTTCCAGAAATACGATTACTTTTTTCTTTCTCCATCCCGAAACCAATACACCACCCATAAACCAATGGCATCCTTTCTGTATAAAAAAATCTAACTGAAATGTAAATCCCAATTGTCATATATGGAGTATACAAAAAAAACCTGGAAAGTAGGATACCCATTATTTGCGAAAAAATAAAGAAATAACCCAATTTTATTGTTTATATCCAATGTTTTCTCTTACTTGTCGAAACAAAAACCTTTTAGGTAGAAAATTTCCTTTTTTTCAACAAAGGGTATCCAAACTCCGAGAGAATCTAACCCATCTTGTGTTAGTTAGATTGGGAGCTGCACTCCAAATGAAAAACTAGTCTTTCATCTATATTCCCCCTATTTCTCATGCATTGCAACTTTTCTCATCTAATCAAAAGATACACGGAGAAAGGATCCAAGTCAACGTGGCCAATCCAGGGTAACCCAAACCTTCCAAAACACTTGAGCCAATGTTCCGCTTGATTACTGCAATCCCATCCATAACTGTCGAAAAGGGAAAACTTGTTACATTGCCCCTTTCCCATATCAATACACTTTTTTCCTCTATATTAACCTCTCTCTCTTACAAGTAGAGCCTAGCAATCTTCCAACTTTTGCCTTCTATTGTCCGTGAATAACAAATTTTGTATTCACAACTTTCCCCTATGCATATAAAACTCATACTGTGAAAATGAGTGTTGAAGTCAGCAATTTTTTTCCCAACCTCTTTTCCCATCCATGCCTCAGTGGTGAAACTCTCATTATGTTATATGATCGCTGTGCAAATCCCTTTATAGCAGTGTCAGAAACAGGAATGGTTGCATTATATTCTTGAATGTGAGTCAAGCACGAGTCGTGGTATCAGCTAGGGAGTAAAAGTGTAAAGGATATTCACGAAATTTAAACAGCATGCATTATTATTTTGCAATGTGAAGAAAAGGATAGCCTATGAGCAAAACTTTTCTCTGTCTTATTGTTATAAAGGTTTTTTGGACTTTTTGGAGAAATTCCCTAATCTCAGATTAACATCCTCATCAGCAATATGATAATGAATCTATGTCAGCCACAGGGGCAGGAATTATTATGAACTTCAATTCCCTTACAATTTACAATGGAAAAAGGGATGGAGGCGAGGTGGTTGTTGAGCAAATTGTGAGATTTTAATGCAAAACCTTACAAGACTTTCTCTTCCCAATATTCTCTTCCTGCCCAGCTCTCCTCATAAACAATAAAAGAGAAGGAGAAATGAGCATACATGATTTTTCTTCTTTGCGGAAACAAGCCTTTCTCCATTCTTGGATGCTGTCACCGCAAAAAAGAGAATCTATTTCTTCCCTCTCCGACTACTAAATGAGATTGAACTCGTATCGAGAATGTTAACGTGTAGAACTCTGTGTAAAATGGCAGTGGCGTAAATGTATGCATGTTGTTTATGTTCCCCTTGTAGTTTCGCCCTACGGCTATAAATGTCTACATTAAATATTACCGACCTACTAAACTCGTCGGTTTCGAGGAGGAAACAAGAGAATATAAAGAATCCTCATACACCATACAAGCCAACGCCATGCCACCATTTCGTTGAGAAGAATATCCATTCTGGATACTGTAGCTGCCAACTGCAGTGTACACCACAAAAAATACTCGTATTTCTAGACATCACAAGTTGAAAGTCTATATTTCTCTGGAGAATATGATGATATGTAACTGTATTTTACTAAAGTACCGGAGAGAGAGAGAAAGCTTCCACTCTCAGCAATAGAGGAAGGAGAAAACCTGGAGAAAAAGTGAAACACGAGGATTCACCGTTAAAAATGAAAACTTTCCTAACCTCCAACTTTTTCAGTTAGATTTGCTCGATAAATTAGATAAAATGGTAATCAGAGCAGATGGTTTGTAAAAGAGGGAGTAAAAAGGAGAAAACAACTTTCCTTTTGTTACTTGTCAACTCTTGAGATTTCACCTTTTCCATACTACTTTTTCAACTAGCCCACCCAACTAGGTCAACATCATCATCACAGGGATTGGTAAAGATTCCACAGAGATACATTTCCCCCTCTCATGCTAAAGGAAAACTTACACTAGTTGAGGAAAAATGGTCACAACTTTCCAAAACTATTTCAACATTTGGCAACGACTAAAACGTTTTCAATTTCACGTTTTAAATATTAATCCCTCGTACGCATTTTGTTTCCAAATGATGCAGTCAGAGAAAGCCGAATTCCGCGTTCATCCATTCCACAGCACTTCCCGCCTGATTTTCTGGTGCAACTCTTTCGTTCCATTTCCCGCCCAACCCTATCCAAAAAAAGTTATCTTTTCTTTCTGAAAAAACTGGAGCAGAAGTAGACAGTTTTTTTCCCTGGTAATCCTTCTCTTTGCAAATTATTGATTGAGCGTAAACTTTCTAACAGACTGAAACAGCAAGCATGTCATCTCCCCCAGTTTGCAGACGACCAGAAAAAACTGAAGTTTTTTTTTGCATTCCTGGAGTTTCCTCCTCAAGCCATCCTATCCCTCCACTTTATTGCTTTCCTCCTCCATGTGTATGTGTGTGTGTGAGTTTATGCCGGAAAGATTTTCGCATGTTTGTGACTGACTGAAGGAAAAAGCTGTAGTGGCGGTATCACAAGTCGTATCATAATATCTATTCAACTGCTCACATTGCTTGTCAAGTAATAAAGAACGAGAAAAAAAGAGCGCCTTTT
>JAHZNA010004444.1:0-116852 GCA_027743935.1 Sinodicranocentrus sp. ZH6 | reverse complement strand
GCTACAACTTCTTTTAACAGTTTCCTAATTTTAATTTGCCAGTTTTGAAAATGGATCGGCTCTTGTATTTTCCCACCATTGTCTCGGATATCCCCTTAAAACAAGAAAATTATTCATAGGGATTACCAGTTTGTTGAAGCACAATGCCCCGTGGTGATATTGATTTAGTTGAAAAGATCTCATATGGAGAAGTGAAACTGGAATCATTTATCTTCCAGATTTGCTGGATGAAACCTATGCTACTTGTTATGTTGTTATATGCTTTTTTTTAAAAGGAGTTTTAGCAGAGTGGCGTCTTTTCACTTGTTGCATTTGATGGGGCGCGCATGTTTTTTATCTTTCTATCACAATAATGGTAGTTAGTAACAATGTGAAGTGAACATATTTATAAGAATTTTAAAATTTCCGATGACTCATTTTATTACAACGAAACGAAGTCGAAATAAATATCACTCATCGAAACAATGATGAAAGTCATTGTTTGCTTACATATATAAAATTTCAGAAATATCTATGACCGAAATTTCTTTTTCTACAAACTACATCTCTGTCAGCGAAAACAGTATCTCATATTTGCTAGTTTTTCTCCGTGGAAGATTATACAACCTTTAGCGGAAACGCATTTTTAAGTAAATTTAGTTATTTAGTAGTAAATATTGGTGTATCTTTTGATAATATTACCTGCTGTATTTTTAGTAGTTAAGAACTCTTAATTTTTGTAAAATACATTATTCTCTTAGTTCAGCATTATCATGTAGCTGAATTATTCAGTTTTATAAAGTATTAAGTAGCTGTTTCCTAAATGTAAATTACCCAAACGTATTAAATTAGTATTTTTTCATATCTTTCAACGGTTGACGCTCCAAAATTAATAAAAACACCTATAACTATATTACAAAAAATGTCAAGACGTGTCTATTGTACAGATGTAAAGGCTATGTACACGAACATTTTACAGCTTTAAGTTTACAGTTTACACCTTATGCCTAACTGTAAGTTTGAAAATTACTTATTAAAATGAGAAAAATTTGCACTTTGAATTTCATTGCTTATGCTTAAATATTTTGCCGATACTGATGACGAGCACAGTTCAGCTTTGCCAAGGAGTTTATAGTTTACGTTTCCATTATTATGCTTACTATAGACGCCTCCTCTACACTAGGCTTCCAAACTTACATCGGTAATCGGTATAGTTGACGTCGTACTTTTAGTCGTTCTTGTACGTAGCGGAGATTCTTACCCGAAACTGCATCCAGTGCTAAGTTACAACGTCACTTTTAGGAATATACAAATGGCTTACATATTTATTACAGTAATTTCAATTTTCAAAGCGATGTAGACATACCAACGAGAACATTTGGTCTGTTCATATTCACATTTGTTTCAAGTAACAAAAATATTGTACAACTTTCTCTCACGTAACGTTTCATACTCCAAAACTTAAACTAATATACACATTCATATACAGACGAATTAACAGGTATGTACAAAATTATGATAAAGAAAAATTACTACAGCTAAATACTACATGTCCATTAGGGTGCTTTCAGTTAATATCATCCGATATTGTTATAAATTACAACAACGCGCCATGGTTTTTGAGTAAAGCCCGAAAATTTGTATCTACAGATTTAGTGGTTTAAAAAAATAATACTTTTCACTCAAGCACTATTTATGCTTGTAAATAACATTATTATGCATTATTAGAAGGGACCACCCCATAACAGGAAACATGACAAATGAAAAGTCCCCGAGAAATCTGCTGGTCAGGTCGACTGGGTAACCATAGGTCTATTCTTTAGCACGACTCCATATCATAGTTTGAGACTCATTTCGGTAAATGCAAACAGTAAAAGTATGTGTAATATGTTGTTGTGTTTTTGCTAGTAGTGAGTTATAGCTGGCCTTTCAGTTACAAACTGCGATGAATTCAACTGATCCATTGGGAAATTGCAGAAATTAACATTCATTGGTTCGGTTCATAACATGTAAGCACCATTTCAGGTCCATTTCAGATAGATGGCTCCGTAAATCCTAGTATAAATGTACATCTTCAAAGCTACTGAAGCGGTTGACACTGAGGCAAATCACGAAATATACAACTACAAGTGAAGACATTATGTGAAAGAATTGTTTTCACAGATGGAAGTCAGGATCAGAATCCGGATTATCACTGTCGTCATCGGTGCTGACCGTATGCCGTTTCTTCTTTTTATGCTTGGATTTCTTATGCTTGTGATGATGGTGGTGATGTTCCTTTACTTTGTGCGTCTTCTTGCCTTGTTCATTTGGAAACTTGAGAGGAACTATTGTTAGTTTCGGAATTTTCACCAATGGCTCCACCTAGATACAACAGAAAGCAATATATACATAAAATCATTTCAAAACTGACATTATAAGGTCAAAAAATGCTCTCTTGAAAAACTTACCCTGACAACAGGGTTTGAAATAACGGCATACTGCGGGTGAGCCATGTCAGTGTTTTGTTGTGGAGGTGGGTGACCAACCATTTGACCGGGTACAGGTGGAACTGCGTGACCCGTAGAATTCATGTGTGCCTCGTTGATTGCTTTATGAGTTTTTGCTGCGCCATAGGTAAAGAGACTTTGGTCAATTTTGATTTTAACCTGCTTCACTTCTCCATCTTCCTCGCCTTCCTCAGGGTCAATCCTCAGCATGAGTTGCTTAAACTGTAAACCAAAAATCTCCATTTACAATGTGCCTCTTTAGCATAATTAAAACCTCACATAGCTTGTGTCTGGTAACATACGTGTAAGTATTGCTCCACCAATGCTTGTCTTCCTTCCGGTGTCGACCCAGATGGTGGGCTTCTTAAATTAGCAATTGTACATTTAGGATCAAAAGTTGAAGTATTCTTCCGATTGGCCGGTCTTTCAAATGCTTTTGTGGCATCCGAAGGAGAATATCCGCTAATACGACTAAAAATGAAAAATCCAAATAGTTTCGTTAGTTGCATACAATACATAAAACTAACCAGAACGCAATGTGCAACAATAATTTTTGGTCTACTTACGTGTCAGTGAGTCCGTACATATCCTTCAGATGCTGTTTAAGCATAAGTAAGAGCAAGCACCCTTGCGAAGCAATAATACAATCCTCTAAAGTTTTTGTGTCTTCAGGTATTCTGTTGACTAGAGCTTCTACATCCTCATCGTCATCATCCATGATGTCAGTGATCTTGTTGGTATCCGGCTCGGGCCCACCATTCTCAGTATGATTGGACTCTCCCATTTCTTTCGGGACCTCCGGATTGTTCACCGGTAACAAACTCTGTAACATTAGTCGAGTGTCACTTTGTTATACATGATTCACGATCACTTAAATATTTTGCTTGTCAGTATTAGTACACACACGCAGTCATTTACTGAATATGAATAAACCAAACCAACCTCTTTGAAAGACTGAAGTAGGTTCGACCCCGTTACAGAAATCACAATATCCACATGGTGTATAAGAAACAGGGGTTCATCTACCACTTGATACGGGAAGTACGCCAAATTGTCCGCATAATACAGTAAGTCGGCCAATCTTGTTTTCTGTGGAATAACGATAAACAAAATCAATTCGACACTAGCCCAATACCGTCTGATTAAAGCATAAAAATGCAGCTTACAAGTTGATCATCAAATTGCTTCAGCAGTAACAACGAAATGGCTCGTCGTTGAGGTTTCGTAGACCGGACAAGGGAATAAAGAAATCCATTCAAAGCTAAAGGAGCCTCTTTAGGTCGCATACGGTAACCACGAACAATGGGAATGTCAGCATCGAAACTTGGAAGTGTCTCCAAATTAGGATTACCACTTAAAAGGGGTCCCTTATAGCCAGCCAATATACGCTGTAATTGAAGACTCAAACGAATGCCATTCAAAACCTGACTTTGCAAAAACTGAGGGTGTTTCTTCTCCATCTCCTTTAATTGGGTATCTGCAGCAGTCGCTACGCCTTGCTCGTCATCCGTACTCATACAGATCAAGTACGGTACAATCTGCAAATAGCAACAAATAAAGTCTTAATAAAAAATATACTCAGGATTGTTAAAAAATACAATCACATAAAATATTTTCTATCAAAATCATTCATACCTGAATCGGATGAACTAAACCTTGTTGTAATACTAACTGTATAACTCTGACAGCTGCCCTGCGAACTCTGAGATCATCGTGCAGGAAGGCCTCCAGTATTTGTTTTAAATAAATTTGGACAATCGTTGAGGCCATACCAGATGTCACATCACCCATTTCCTTGATGTTTTCTAGCTTCGCATTTTTTGTCCACTCAGCGTCTTGTCTAATCATGCGCAACTCTTCTTCAGTCAAGTATAACTGAATGTTACATAAGGCCTGTACTTTTAAACGTATTTCTGCTTCCAAAGTTAAAAGGCGCTGGTAAACTGCCTTCAACTCGTTGCCAAGCATGAAGTCATAATGACGAACACATAGGTTTCCGATTGCTTGCAGGCCTAGATACTGCAAGTCTGAGCATGGTCTTTCAAGTAGAAACAAGAGCTCCTGGAAAACTTGGTTAACAATGTCAGCCTGAAAGACAAGCAGATGGAATTATAAATCTATCAACTATAAGCTAATGGTTTCACATTACATAGTTAATGTAGCCACTAGCACTTACCGGATAGTCACCATACACATCAGCGGTAGTAAAATCGAAGTAACGAAAGAATAAACCAATAGTATAAACCGCACGTCTTAGCTGGGGACGGTGCTGATTAAGGCGAGGATCTGCTGGATTGTCCCTCATAATTTTGGTTTGGAAATTTAAAATCGCTGGAATAAATGAAGGCAATAGTGTAAAACTTTATATTATAAGCAATAAAACTGATGAAGAGATACGTTAATTTTCCTTACAATAAAACTTTCTGAAGCAGTCTCGAACTAAATTATAGTTGTGAGTGATTTTGTTAACAACGGCACCTAGACATGCCATACATGCTTCTATGACGCTCTTATCATTTTTAAAGATTAGTTTCACGTTATCTTCTTCTAGTTGAGCCAAAAATGAGTCTGCTGGATTAACCAATAATGGCACCACTAATTCAAGGATGGATGATATATTCGCGATTGCTTGGAGTTCGGCCACATTCTGAAATCAAATAGTGACAATATGATACAAAGCTTCCTTTCATTACTACATATATTCAAAACAATGAAGCAAGTTTGTTCGCTTCTAACCTGGCACTTAAGGCTTAAGTACCCTTCTAAAGTTATAGCATGGTTAATCAACAATTGCGGTCTAATCTTTGCGAAAAGGAATAATGTGGACACGCAAGCGACAAAACGCTGAGAGGAAGCTGTGGAGCTTGATGAATTTTCTTCGATCCTAAGAACATGCTCTACCAAACAGTCGACTATTTGTTTTGAAGCAGTGACAACTGCCTTTGGCGGTTCCGGATTTACAATTTTTTCTCTTACATCTTCCTTGTCGTCTTTTGGCTTGAACAACTGCAAGTTATTATTAGGTGCGTTAGAAGAGCCTTTTGCAATGCGAATACAGCAAATAGTACTGAATATGGAACTTACACTCAATAAAAGCTGCTCAAAGAAATCCAAACCAACTGTTTCACAAGAGGCAACCACGTCCGTGATATGTGAAACTTTGCGCAAAAGTCTCTCAGTATCCAGTGGATCTTCTCGAACAGCAGTAAACCACATGTTTTGAAACACTTCCATCACAAGCTTTCGAATGCCATCTTCGTCGTTCACTCGCCTTATCATTTTTACGCAAATCTCGGGAATTTTCGTAAAGTTTGGGCACTCAATGCAAATATCACGAAGAATTTTGATAACCCTCTTTCTAACACTGACACCCGTGTCCTATAAAATACATATACAAATTATGACAAACAAGTTTTGTTATGCAGAAATTTTACAGCGACGTACTGTAGGATAACTCACCAATATACGAAGTGATAGTTTCTCATAATACTTGTCTATGAGATCAGGACAGGATAAGACATATTTCCCAATCAGATCCACAGCCGCTTCTCTTACTGCTGTTGATTGGTCGAGAAACGAGTTTTGAACCCACATTTGCATATCATTTCTCGCAAGCACACTAGGATCTGCTTCCACAACCATTGTTAAGCATCGCAACGCCTTTGTTCGAATTGCGACCGTGGTCTCTGTTGAGACGCTAAGAATCTGAAATTACAAGAAGATTTCATTGTAGGTAGGGGCGACATGATACATAAGATGACTTAACCAAACCAATATTTGATTTAATTACTTACCCTTGTTAAGAAAAAGTCAAAACTAGCCGAGAAGGGTCTCTTTGAAGCGAGATATCTCGTTAACAGTTCAGCACTGTTGTAATCTACAAACGTTTGAACTACTTCGGTCTTTCTGGAAGTTAGGGGATCGGAAAATGGCCGAACTTTGCTGAGAAGAAAGTTCTTTCTTCTGCCTGTCAACTGAGCAACTCGGTTACTGACCTCGATTTCACTTTCGTCCTTTTCATCTTCCTCACTTTCCTCAGGTTCAGATTCTTCCTCGGAACTGGAACCTAATTGGAAAAATAAAGAATTGTGTAATTGTGATCAACTTCTATTCTAGTTAATTCATCATTTATTCCTACCACTCTTTTTCTTCTTCTTTTTTATTCGATTCTGCTTGTTAGGAGACTTTGGCGCTCCCTTAATACTTCTTTCAATGTCATTAACAGCACTTTTCCACCATGAAGCTATGTAAAAATGTCGAGCGTGCATTAGAGCTGGATCTGATTGCCCATGGACGGCGAGATAATCCAAGAGCAGTCGCTGAAGGAAGTCAGTTTTCTCTTCTTCTGATCCGAATTCAGTTTTGTCGGCCTATTTGAAACAATAAATCAAAATTAGAATAATTTGTTTTAAACACCATCTCGTACACTGCTTACAAAATTGATGATTAATTACAAATTACTAAGACTTTTAAACGCTTCGAACCTCTTTAAAGCTTCCGTAGTTCTCCTCCTCAGCTTTAATGTCACTGATGATTCTGTCTATCGTTTCCATTTTCGCTTGCGCAGACACGGTGTCTTTACGAAGCCTAGCTGCCGCTACTCCCAAATATTCGAGGGATGCAACACGCATGGACACTTCAAGGCCTTTGTTTCCTAAATTTTTTACTAGTAGATTTCCAAGCAATGAAAGTAATAGCTCAGCAGCAGGCCACTCTGGTTTATTGACGGTGGACAGCAAATCTTGCACAAAGTTTTCAAACAAAAGCCTATAATCACAATCTTCAGATTTGCTACCACATTTACTTAGGAAGACTGCCAGAAAATTCCCTGCTGTTCGTACTGCAGTGTCAAATTTTCCACTGACTAGTATATCTTTCTCCGGCTAAAATATCAAAATGTATCTTTTTACTACAATGACTGTATGATTGAATATGCAGGATAAATTGCATTAACTCATTAATGACGAGCGTACATTTATAGCTTTCTCTTTTGCATTTTCCTCGGCTTCTAAAATTGATTGCTTTCGGGGCACAGCCATCTTATCAGGCAAATAGGTTACACATTGAATGAGCTGTAATACTAGGGCTGTAAGCATTTGTATATACTCTTCGGAATTGGTCGACAGTTTGAAGGTTCGTAAACTTCTTTTGCTACTCGGTAGACGAGCTATAGAAGCTAAAATGTCATCCAATAAAAGGCGTCTGTGTTTTTCGTACTGAGTGAATATCTGAAATGTGAATATGTTGGTTAGTCATTGTTGGTCAAGTAAACATAAGGTATAATGCAAAAGACTATAACTTGTATTAAGTAATTTAACTAACCGCTGTGACCAGTTTTAAGGCTGATAATTGAAGTTCCGATACATTCTCCACAAAGAACGGCGAAACTCCAAGAGTTGAAAGGTGTAACACAGTTGTGTCCGTCAACACTTGAACATTAAGCAATTCTGCTAACAAACTCACCAGCTCATGGATTTTGTGGTATAAGGAAACCATGTTCTTTTCTCGGACTTCTCGGGCATGTGCTCTCTTTTTCTTGCTCGAAGAAAAACCGTCTGCACGAATCAAGCAAGTTATTTATTATAATATGCGACATGGCAGTTATGTGTGCTTGATAAAACATCAGATTAACCACAAACCTTTTCCTCTCCTATCCACTCTGTACACCGGATCAAACAATGGAAATATTGTGTTTTGAAGTTGAAACTTTGTGAAAATCACCACTCGATCTATGAGATCTTCCAAATACACTCGTTTTGGCATATTCGAACTTGTTAATATGTGGAGGGCTGTTAAACATGAAAGAACTCCCCTGGATATACTTTCCATTGTCAGTTCCATCCAAAGCTTACTTTCATCCTCATTATCCTCCTATTAACAAACATAATACGATTAGTAACATTTGTGTACTTACAACCGTCATTTAAATTTATTAACACAATATTGATGATTTTTTACACATGAAAATATCATGTCTGCAACTTACAGTGTCCGCTAGCGGAGAGACCTTACATCCGTCTCTAATATTCTTTTCAAGGTTGGCCAGCAGTCTCACCATTTTGTCTGTTGGTATAGCCTGCATTGCACCCAATGCTTTAAGCTTCGCTGCTTCTGAGCATAACTCGGTCAATTGGGATTTGGAAATAAGAAGTTCGGATGGCACGTTATCGTCTTCGTCTAGATCAACTTCACGGTCCATATAGTCCGTATTGTCAAGGATCACGTCCATTATCTTTAAAAACCTATGATACGTGCTATTATCTAGGATATTTCCCCCCAATTTTTCGAGTACTGGAACCAACATTCTTTCAACTCTACGAATCTTCTTTTTTGGTGACTCAATCGACGTATCTAAATCAACGGCAGGAATGGAGTTTTTACGTCGTTTAGGATCTGGAGCTTCAGTGTAGTCAGATTCACTATCTCGTTCTATTAGGATAAAAAATCATTCGTAAACAAATAAGCCTCAGACCTGATCACAAACAACATATGCAACTTATTGTATTAGCTATAATCCATACTTCTTCTTTTGTCTTTTCCGTCGCGAGGTTTGCTGTGCCGTTTGTCATTATCATTATCCTCTTCGTCCGACGTCTCCTCGCAATAATTTTTAGAGGTACTGGCTTTTCTCCCCGACATTGTATGGTTAGGAAGAGATGAAGGACTTGGACTTCTTTCTTTCCGGCTCAACTTTTGAAGAGCAAGTTGAACAGATTCATTTCTTTCAATTTTAATAAACAGTTCCTTCTGAAAAAGGTCATATAAAATGAGAGGCATATTAATCAATGTTCCGCTTTTTAAATGCTTCACTTTTGAATGATCACATTGCAATTCGCAAGTGAAATTATGAGTAAAGAGTTGTAAATTCCATATTCAAAATGAATTCTTAAATATTAAAACACTTCAATAAGGATGCATAAGATGAGAGATAGCGCGTGAATAGTAAAGTCAATAATTAGATTGACTGTGTACTGATCTTAATTTTAGAAACAATATACATTAAAAACCATCATTCTATATAAATTTACTTTTGCAATGGCCTTTAGTGCAGCTTTGGAAATTTTGGTTTTGTATTTTCTGAAAACAACTAATTTTTGTCGATATGATAGACTAGGTCGCGTCCTAGTCCGGACGTCCAGACGTCGACGGGTACGATGGTAAACCATCATTAACTTTTAGTTGCTTAACACGTCGACTGTCGATCGTTCTTGAATTTAAAAAAAACTATCTCTTATCACTAAATAATTAAAAATTAGAAAAAATTTAGTTAAATCGATAGATAATTAATAATTAAAGAGTCTTCATTGACTCACAACATACAAGGTATTTTTTTAAAGTAGAAAGAAAGAAATAGCGTGTCTAAACATGATTCATGAAAACTTTGGCTGAATTTTAGCATCAATCGAAACACCCGCTCTGATAAATTTTAAAAATCTAAAATTTCCATTTTCTTCTTGTGCACAATCTGCGACACAAGGTCGTCCGTGCGGGCATTGCACTGCACATGCACAGCACATACCTCAGAGCAGGATATTGACCGGGGGAAAAAATAACACGGACGATTTTATATCGTTCCTTCTGTGACTGCGCTTTCGCCGCGGCCATGCGCGGCTGAGCCGACAAGTCGCCAATATGCAGCACGAATTTATTACTTGCAGCGGAGATTTGAGGAATTGTAAACGATACATACGAATTAGCTATGATTGCAGTGAAAGAGAGAGTGTAATGTACAAATGGTGTACAGTAGGATAATTAATTAAAAGAGAATGAACTCGACTGACGGTAGTGACGGTGTATGTTATGAATGATTAAAACTGATAAATAAATCAGATGTATACATACCTTAATAGAAGCAGGCTTTTGCATAGCGTTGATCTCATTATGCACGGGTGCAGTTTTCTTGGAAATAGTTTCTAATTTTACTACAGGGACAGGGACAGATTCGCTCCCACTAATAGCACCACTGTAATTCAACTTTGAAGAACTAGACACGTCATTCAGTGCTGAATGAGAATGAGCGGCATCATTTATATGAACTAGATCACTTAGGCCACTGTCTACACTACCACCGTACTGATTAGACACAGTTACATGGTTAGGGCTACTTATTGAGTTGACGTTATTCATGTGAATGCTTTGCGACTGGTTCATGTTCCGCCCTATGGCCGAACCTGGCACATTTGGATACTGATGTGGACTATTCATTGATTGTTTACTAGATGACGAATTTCCAGAATGGCTTGGTGAGGGCACAACGGTTTGTTCATGACTTTGAAGTATAAACGGAGACTGGTAGTTTAAGTTGTTTACGGGGGAGTTGGAGTGATTTTTACTACTTAATACTTGTTGCCCATGGTTATCCATGAGAGGGAACGAAGACAATCCGAAAGCTGAACCACTGGAACTATTCGATTGAGTTTTACTTATGTTAGTATACATGGAGGTGTGTAGAGTAGGCATAATTTGTTGGTCCGTCATCGAAGGAGGAAGTGGTTGGGATTGTATATTATGAGAGTCTTTCTTAGTCCTTATGTCTCCTTCACAGTTAAAACTCAGCACTGGATTTCCCATGGCAGAATTAATTCTCTCTGGTTTACAGCTATTATCTTCTTCCTGCATTCCACTGATGAAATCAAGACTCTGTTGCATCTAAATAATGAAAGGGTAATGTTAAAAACTTCATTTTTCCTTGAACGCTATGCATTTCATAGATTTTATCTAGCTACCATAGAATGCAACGCATCATTATTCATTATGTTTGATGAATTGTGCTGATTTTGCACCCCCATGGCATCAACTCCCATTTGAGATGAGGATGTTAAACATGGCGACGACTGTATACTGTTCGCTTGGTACATTTGATTCCAGTCTACTGGTTGTTGCTCTGAACACAAAATGACAACCAAAAATAAATTATCAGAGCTCAACTTTAAACTATATATTAAACGAGAACTAACAATTCTTGTATAACTTACCGTGCTTGCCTTTAAACACGTCAGGCTTTCGAAGCACTATACCCTTTAACAAAGCAGGAGCGTTAGGATGATCCAGTGGCATTTCATTGTAAGGATCTTTCAACTCTCTGCAATAATATAGGAATAATTTTAATACGGTTTAATACAAATTAAGGAGCGTTGTATAATTTTATTTTGGATTCTAGCGTACATCTGCCTCGACGATGTTAAGCTGAGCGACTGAATAAGCTGTGGGATGAGGTTATTGTCATCAGTCACGTTTAATAACCGTTGTGCCTCCTCCGCGACTCTCGGATGAAACAACAAAGACTTATTACCAAGTGTTTGCGGGAGAGGAGATGGCAATGGCATCTCCGGTAATACTGCAAAGCAGAAAAATCGTCACAATCTTAAATGCTCATTATACAATACGTTGACACATATCAAAGTAAAAATTCTTGGCGTGGTTGTATTTTTAAAAGCGACAAAGCATTCTAAAAGCGAATTTATAATGCAAATGGATAGTCTTAAGATTCCAATGCAGAAAATTTAAAACTATTCAGAAAATTCGGTCACTGCAATTCATATAAAAATTACATGAAGCAAGCACATGAAATCATACAATAAATCGACGGCATACATCAAGCGGTCGCTATATATGTTGCCGGATGCAGATATCCGATTTCTCTCTGTCGGTCAACCCAAGAAGTATAATGTATGCGCACAAAGAGCACCATAGATACTTGCGAGAGACTAAAAATCTGCCAAAGCAGAGATGAAAAGGCTAACTTGTGATAAGAAGCAAAAGTATACTATTTATGCACAATCTTCAAAAATGGACTACTCCTATTTTTCTTGCCAAATGTATTTACCAAATTGAAGGCATTGGACACTTGGTTGTCGCCATCATTTGTAAGATTAGATTAGAATCGAATGAGTTGAATTTCTGTATTTTATATGCAAGTATGAAATCTAACTCCTATGTTGTAAGTAAAACTACATTCACCAGTTTGATGTGACTAGCTGGTGGCTGGTGTAGTTAGGGTTTACAAACCAACTTTTTCTTTTCAAAGACAATCAATTGAGTTAAAAATTGAGTGTTTAGTATAGATTTGGGCTGAAAATATCAGTAAAAAGCTTAACCACGACCTCAATAGATATTGTGAATTTGTTAAACAACTCATTGTCAGTATTTTTGAAGGTTAAATGTTGAATGTTGAAGGTCGATTGTTGGTTTGCATGTAAAACATAATTTATACTTAAATTTTTAAATACTTACGGAGATTTTAGTTTAATAACTCGAAAGCATAAACTAATAATAAACCCCTACTGACAACTTATGACTACTGGCAACAAAGTGATTAGATTTATAGTATTAATTTTGCAACTGGAGCTGCAATTTAGACAGAAAACGTATCTGAAACCGTTGATAAAACTGTTTGGGGAATGGCTCAGAAGGAATGCTGAGTAAGGATAATCGATTTAATCGATAACGGTACTGACAACTGATGCTTGTAGAGTATTTATTCTTAATTACTGATGATTTTCCGTTTTTTGGTTAGGCTTGGTGCTGAATGTTGGTCATTGGTTTAAACAAAATATAAATAGCTGTTGTATGTCATCTGCTGTCTACTCGATGTCCAAGACCTATGACCTTGCATTGTCAATTGTTTACAAGCATAACTCTGTTTAGAACGTCATACACAATGTAAGAATTTGTTTATTTTAGTTAAATGATGAATGCTGCTTTTGTATACATAATTGGAGCTTTTGTCATTTCTATTTGCATTCAATGAATGTTAAATGATGATGCGGGTCAATTAAATGGTCCGATACAATGCAAATAGTACAGTATCTTGTAAAACTGTTTTCGTTGAGAATAGGGCGTGTTTTATTTTGTACTTTTTGTTTGTGCATTTAATTTTCTACATATTCTGATACTTTTGTTTTGGAGTTCATATTTGCCCTTAAAAAAATTGTGAATTTATTTTTCCATATTGAATTTAATTAGTTCTTGACTACCTGTACATATATTTGTTAGTCCAAGAATTAATGTCGTTTGTTCTTGGATTTGTAAATTGGCATATGAGTTCTTTGCTTTCGAACCAAAGTTTATAATTCATTTCAGCTATTTTAGGTAGGTACTGTATGCCTTTTACATTTCTGAGTTAAGTAACTGTTTCAAAACCTGCTTAGTAGAACATGCAAAGAAATATGCCAGCTTTAGGTTAGGTTGCGGCGACATGCAGAAATTAGAATAAAAAATAATTGAATTAATTATGAATAATAGCTGATATTTGTAACTTACGGTCCACTAAACTCGCCACCCCCGCAAGGGTGGTGATTGGAACAGAAGGAATTTCCCCGTTCATGTTGTCTTTTTTGTTGTTCACACAGGGTATGAAATTATTTCCTGTTTATGGCAGTTTATCTCCACCATGATTCTTTCCACCTAAAAATTAATAAAAAATAATTTTTACTGTATTCCTAAAACTAGTTGTACTGCGAAAAAGGAAGTTTAATTAGAGAGAAGTCCTAAAATAGCAATAAATGTGATTTTTTCAAACTTGTTTTAATGAATAATCGTTCCTTTCTGTATTTAGTTTGAAAATGTGATCCTATACAACTCTGTCGTCATTATAATTAGATTTGTTTACGTGGTGACATGTATGACTTATCACTGCACTTGTGACGAATGCACGTGTATTCATCACATGTGCGCTTGGGCTGCGGCTGCAGAAAATAATGGTATGTGTTGTCGCTGTCAAAACCAGTTTGACTTACATTCTATTTATTTTTAAAACTGTAACTTGTACAATGACCTAATTACATATATGATATTAACAGTTCTACCGCTGGATTGGATTGGAGGTATCACCCTAACGTGGAAACTAGTTTACACATTAGAGATTAGCATTTAGCATGTGAGGGAAAGTTGAAAGTAGCCAGTTTGCAATTTTGGAAGATTGAAAGGTAACTAAGTTCCTACAAACGGGAAAGCCTCAATATCCTGAATCCTTTCAAGAGCCTGAAGTACCCTGTTTTTACCTAAGCAAACCGAACACCCCAAACTAAGCGCAAGATGAAATGGATAAGTTTTTAACAATAATCAATGGCGTGCACTAAAACTAAATACCTATTCTGTCTAAACTTTTCCACAATTGAAAACTTAATGCAGAACTTGAATTAACTAAAACGAACAACTAAAAATTATCATAGGTGATTGTGTAAACTGCAATATTACATGACTAGAAGTGACTTTCACTCACTCAGAGAAATCACGTCATAGCTTTTTCCATCACTGCAACAATCGGAAACACATGCTTTTGTAAAAGGAAATGGAGCAACCATCGTTAGTTGTTGTCCTTCCTCGTTAACTACCGCTGTGCACTAGTTTTATGAACTTGAGTTCATTCACTTGACTGCTCCAGACTGGGACTAAATCACGACGTCAGGGCGCAAAATTCATTTTTGAACGTTCAATTACTAAGGAAAACTAGAGCTATTTCTGAAAATAAATGTATTCGATGTGGTTTAATATTTTCATATTTTTCTTCATAGCTCAGTGTGCAGAAAAATTTCTACTACTGTATAATATTGTTATTATTATCAGTTGATATGAAAACTAGCACATCATAGAAGTATGCAATAAGTGCCTATACATATTATTATTGCTTTGAGTGTGTATCCAACCAGCCATCATAGTAATATTGTTATGAATGTATAATGTATATAGGGGATAAAATAACTTCTTGGTAAAGTATGACAACAGAAAAAGCTTCATGTCCATACGTAGTTTTGCTCCTAGACACAGATGAGATAGAAATTCTCATTCGTATAGCCATAAATGTACTGTCAGGTCAGACAGAACTTGCATTTAAAGGATAGAAAGTTTCAGGGGTGTAGTGAGCCCAACGATCAAGATGAGGATATATGTTTTCGCAACTCCTAAAATCAGGTTCTCTTCTTCCTTTCCTTTACGTGTATGTTCTTCCCTATATTCTACTTGCTAATGTAACCAAAGGGGGAACTCTTGTCAACATTTTAAATTTCCACTCTTTTTTCCTTCGAAAATCATTTATAGTACTCCCATTATATCATTGTGTTTATCTTGTTGAGAACTTTCTCCGGGAAGGTGTATATGACAGGTGGAGATGGAAACTATTTAGCTAATTTTTATGAATAGTTTCGCAATCCATTAAGTAGCTCATATTTTTATAGACTTGGTCGTCGTGTGTGGAAAGTAAGGGAAACAATTTGATGCTACGGCTATGTGGAAACCATTGTTGCAAAAATGGTATACAAGGAGCAATAGCATCTATCCTGCTATATTCAGTTTTCATAGGAAGATGCTGACGGAATCACTTGATTCGTATATTTGAACTCACACTACACCACCACTATATACATACTATAGGAGAAGAGTTAACGTATGTTATGGTACTTTTTCTTACTCTTACCTGCTTCACCTCTATCTAGAGATGCACATACTCACTTTAATAACAAAACACTAGAAATCGCTCTCCTGTGTCTTCAGCATGTTATGTCGTTATGTGCATGTACAGTTAAAAATTTTATATGTTATAGCTCGGCACATCAACCATGGCGATAACTACAACACAGCTCAAGCAAATATGCCCTCGGGTGACTTTTAGTTCACTGATCAGTGCAATGGCAGAATTTTCTTCAGTTATACCTATAATGCTTCTAAGAATTCTGTACTTGTCTACTATCACATCACGTCACACCACTCCACTACTGTCTAATATTCTTTAATAGAATGCTAATGTCAAAGTACTTGTGTCTATTTTCTGACAATCAGTAGGGATTTACGTACTTATATGGGAATTAAGGATCCGCTAACGAATGTGAATTAGAGATATACATATTCATGATATGCCAAATAGTAAATAAGTTGGATTTAACGGGAATCCTCATCATGGGAGAATTTAATTTCAACTATGATCATGCTACTTGCTTTCTAAAATTGACCGTTAAAAATCCATTTTCTGTAGATTTATTTGACATTTTTATAATCCTTGCTTGTGCACAAATTTGCTCATCAATATTTTCCTGTTGCATCCTGGATTCTAATGTAGTAACTTTTGTTTACAAATAGCTGATAGCGAGAAAGTTTATGTATTATGGATATACTCTAATGACTCACTTTTTTTAAATTGGTTGCATTTTAAATGATTATGATGCCGACGGTTTATCATAAGATCAACTTATTGCTTAGTTGTTAACCACTGGTTAACCAGTTAACCGTTGATTATGGTTTAGTCATTAGTATTGACAACTACAGTTGTGTAAAAATATAATTTCCAATCCCGGAGTTAAACTGGCTGGAGTTTTCTTGTTTGAAATACGTCATGATTATTGATTATAGAGCTACATGAAAACAAAACTGCTAACTGTTGCAATCACTTTTTTACAGTATTTAAACTTGAGTGTTTAACATTACACTCCACATGGTTAATTTAATATCCACGTGCATCCAGGTTTTTTTCACTTGTAAGTTAAAACTTTCCAACATTTAGTGTAAATTTGTATTTCTGCACGGACAACGAAGTTTTCAACAATTAAGTACCTACTTCAAACTAAAAAATTTCGAAAATGCCTGTCAAATGTGTACGAGTCTCTTTCCCCTGGAGAGCTGTTGGCTGTCCATTCTTACATAAATCCATTAAGGGTATACTCGTCTAGTTTAGTGGTCATAGCAAGTGTCAAACTTTGTTCTCCTCTCACTCACATGCTTTCACTGAACTTTTCACTGGTTAACTCGGATAACTTGTGAAATGGTGCATGTTATGGAAAATGCTTTCACAGTTAGAACACTTATATCAGTGGGTATTTTCCTCCGCTAAAGTCCAACAATGCAGCCCATTGTACAAGCCCAAGTTGCACTTTGTAAAGTTTGGTGGGTCATGTCAGGGTAGTGTGTCTGTAATAGGTAACTTGACATTTGACACATGACATAATTGAGAAGCCGCGGAGAATAGGAATTACGGGATAATAATATACAACTGAAATCTCCGAAAAGAGGCCTTTGACTCGTTTTCACCGCGTTGTTTCAGAACTTTCGTTCAAAATATGATATATGAGAAGTGAGGGAGTCTGATATCAACTTATGGTACAGGGTACAATAGGTTGTCCCCTTCTTCTTTGAACAGTAATGAAAATTGGAGTTTTCTGTTCGTATAATGTTGGCCAGCAACACAGCTCTTGAACATGGGCAGATTCTATTTGTATCCCTCTTTTTACTACGGATTTTTCAGATTTTTAGCTCAAGTTGAAGTCTGGGATACCTTGGCTGTGTTGTGAGCATTAACTGCAATAATAAGAGATAGGACTGATAGGAGTAGCAGCTTACTTGTTATAACCATATTGTAACTGCTGGGGGCTAACAACTTACTTAGAGTAAAGCTCTGTGCTCTCGAGGTAGTCTGGGAATTCCACGGGAGGCTCTGGCTTCACAGCAACTCTGTTTCCATCTTCAGTACAATCTTGTATTTCACTCTTTTAACACTAGTTTTACTCTCATAAATAAGCTACGTCCTTCTTTCTACCAACAATTCGGCAGACGCTCATCATCATACCTTTTTTATGAATATCCAATCATTCTCTAGGTATTTTCCTTCCGGCCAAGAATATTTGCGTGTTTATAAACCCTCAATATAATCCTGAATGTACTAATGTGCAAATTAAATTCCCTTCCGACTCAGTTTTTACGACTTACAGAATGACGCGATGATCAGTGTACAAGTACAACGCCGAACTATTAATTGACGTTTACAAGGTCTCTTAATAAAATTGTCGATATCGGCCACAAATCCTGATAACATGGTATTATCTTATGAATGCAATACAATTATTGATTGGTTGGCATTTCAAGTTTTTAACAAGCTCGTATACAAACCAAAAAATTATAACCTATTGCTCAAACTTCTAATTCGGAACCCTTTTAATATGAATGGGAAAAGTAGGGTATTTCCCTTTTTATTGAAGCTGTATAATATATATCTATATTCTATATTGTCTTTTCACGCTTATATAAGCATGCCTCGTCGGAAGAGGAACATGCTTCTTAATATACTCGGATTCCAGCTGCTCTCATAAACAAACATCTCACCTCGTGTTTCTAGTCTAAGAAGAAGCTTTTTTCTGATCAGATGGTTTCCCACAAGGAAAGCGTCAATAACATAATGTCAACGTCAAAAGCACCGTAAGCGTGCGTGTCCTTTACGCTAACAGTATTTTGCTCATGCATAAGTATTTCCGGTCTTATTGTATACGAAAGATGTCATTATTTATTAACTCTGTATATTGCAAACAAAACAATATATTCGCTAAGACAGAATCATCAATCCTTTACATGCTTACGTGGAGACTAGGCAGAATGAATGTAGAAAATGTGGCATGGGAAATACTGAAAACTATAATTTATACCTTATTGTATTTGTCTTAATGAATATAATATGCTCTGATTTTAATGAATTTCGTTTTTTTTTCATTTTTATTTATGAATACACAATGAATGAGACACACACAATGTAAAAATCTGTATATAAGGTAAACACTTGTATTCTTTGACAGCTCATCGAATACTCACATACGGTGAGCCAGACTGCTAGACATGCATTCAAATGTTATTCCTGATGTCTTTCATGTCTTCTTGGCAAGACTTGCCAGCTGTGTGGAATGAAACCAAATGATGGTGTTGGATTGAAGGAAACCATGTGAGTGAATGTGTGAAGTCAGTGTGCATTGGTGTGGTTATAAATGTAAATGGGAGCATTTCACATTTGATTCTCGCTCAGGCAACTCAATATGTAAGTGATGTATTATGCATAACATCAGCCAGTTGCGTTTCGGCTGTATTATCGTTATTGCCGTCACATAGGGGCAAATGTATTAAAGGTTAAACTTTAGTTGGTGACAGTCGTTTGGTCTGAGCTCACACACAGTTTTGACACTAGCTTCAAGCTCAAGTGCAGCGAAGTTGGAAATCCTTTGTGATTCCATAAACCTAAGTAATTAATATCAGTTTCCAAATGTCAGCAATCATGAGGCGTGTCTACGTTGTCGGCGTTGGGATGACCAAAGTATGTGCTAAGTTTTTATTCATTACGTAAGCCGGGTGGTAATTAGTTGTTATTGTGAAAATTACGGAATGTTTCAAATTTATATATTTTTTGAACTTAGTTTGCCAAACCGGGCCAGTCAATGGATTACCCGGAGATGGCACAGGAAGCAGTGAATAAGGCCTTGACAGATGCTAGACTTTCTTACCAACAGGTTGAACAAGCATGTGTGGGATATGTTTATGGTAAATTGATATGGCAAAATATTGTTTGAAAGTAACGTCTCCATTGATAGTTTGGATAGTGACAAAGCGCCTTACTTTGTTATTCGTTCTAACTAGGGGATTCCACCTGCGGACAGAAAGCGTTATATGGGGTTGGGCTAACTGGCATTCCAATTTTCAACGTTAATAATAACTGTGCGACTGGAGCATCTGCCCTTTTCTTAGCTAAGCAGTTGGTGGCTGGAAGTCAAGCTCATTGTGTTCTGGCTTTAGGATTTGAAAAAATGGAGAAAGGCTCCCTTGGCTCTGCCTTTCCAAGTCGAACCAATCCTCTTGAAAGTCATGTCGAGGCAATGATCAATATTTCTGGCTTTGCGCAAGCTCCAGTTGCAGCTCAGTTTTTTGGAAATGCTGGGGCAGAGCACATGAAAAAATATGGCTCGACGGTGGAGCACTTTGCTAAAGTTGCCTTGAAAAATCATAATCACGGACTTAACAATCCGTAAGTACAGCCAGAACAGAACAAAATTAAAAGTGATGTTTAAAAGTAAATTTGTGATACAGTGAGGTTTTAGCTTTTGAATTTTTCTATTGCAGGAGTTCGCAGTTCCAAGTTAAGCGTTCCTTGGAAGAAATCCTCGGTTCTCCAAAGGTCCATGACCCATTGACGAAGCTACAATGCTGTCCAACATCTGACGGAGCTGCAGCTGCAATTATAGTTTCGGAAGATTTTGTAAAACAGCACAATCTTCAAAAGACTGCCGTTGAAATTTTAGGAATGGAAATGGCCACTGATTTCCCTAGCACTTTTAAGGAAAACAGTGCAATGAAGCTTGTTGGATATGACATGACCAAAAATGCTACTCAGAAAGTTTTACAAAAGGCTGGAAAATCTATTAATGATGTTCAGGTTGTGGAACTTCATGATTGCTTCTCTGCCAATGAGCTTATCACATACGAGGCATTGGGGCTCTGTGGGGAAGGTGAAGCCGCAAAATTCATTGACAACGGTGATAACACATATGGTGGGAAGTTTGTTGTCAATCCTTCTGGAGGACTTATCTCCAAAGGACACCCTCTTGGGGCTACAGGTAAGAAAACCCTTTCTTGTAATGGCGAGATACTATTTTCGTAGAATTGATACAATAAGTACATACAGAAGAACCATTAGTGTGGTGAGTGGTGTGATCTAAGAAAAGGCATAGAATGCAAAAAGACATACTGATATTATGGAAATTATTTGAGAGCTATAGCCTGTAGGTCATCAATTTGCTAGAAAAACATACTTTATGGGTGTGTGACTTCATCCGTTATTGTCACATGACTACATGTTTTGCAAACGCAAACAAATCATATTCAACTCGCATCTAAGAAATCGCCAGTGCTGATACTGTACTCCTCTCATGTCTTATTGCAGGGCAAAGTTGAAAGTACAACATGGAAATATTTGTTACGAGAATAACGAATTTAATTTTGAATATCGATTAAATGAGTCATTTACGTGAAATGACTGAAGTAGAATTTTATGCACACATTACGTTGTACGTGTCTAAACACAAACTTTTCTAAGGTTGTGTATAACTCTAGTATTTTGGATTGGATTGATTTATCTCCCACTCCCATTGTGGGCGGAGCTTAGCTTGTCTATACATATAATTTCGAGAAAAATATAAACTACATATTTTATTGGCATATATATTTACTCAACATGGTTACGACGTTACGAAACAAGTAGGAAAATTGTCATCTGACGTACATGTTGTAACCGTTTGCTGTTGTATAATATCTTTCTCATCTCTAAAATGTTTCTCATAATATCAGTTACTTTTACTTATCTTACTTGTTTTTTGTAATACATTCCTACTAACTGATCTACGTGTATTGGTCAGCAGACCCACCCAACCTATGTTGAACTCTCTTCTGATGCGATAACGAGCTCAAGGGCCATATTATCTTGAGCTCGATTGACAACTCATCTATGTCATATGTACATGCAAGCAAAGTCAATTCAGATGTGTGTGGGAATATCATGCTTATCATTCCCATAACGTGAACTACTTTTCTCTTTGGACTCATTCACTCACTTTTTCTTTAAAAATAACACATTTATGTACATTGCACTGACTGTGCTTTCAACTAATGGACATTTTTAATTGATACTGCGTTGTTTGTGAAATTTGATTTCTCACTTTGTAAAGGCTTGGCACAGTGTACAGAACTTTGCTTTCAACTCCGTGGTGAAGCAGGACCTAGACAAGTACCAGGCGCTCGACTTGCACTGCAGCATAATTTAGGACTTGGTGGAGCTGTCGTAGTATCTCTATATCAACTTGGTTTCCCTTCTGCGGCTGGAACCAGCCAGTAAGAAAATCATATTAAAAGATTATTTAACTATTTTAATTCCGAAGAACAAAAAACTTATATTTGCCATTATTTAACAATTACGGGGGAATTTCGGATGACAACTTTATTACTAATGGTCATATTAATCTTAATTGAATTGTTTAGCGAGTTTATAGAATTTTGTTGGTGTGCCCCATTAAGTTCAGATCACTATAAAGTACTTACACAAGCATTTCTCCTCATACAACTATACCAGGGAAAACAATTGGCTTTCTTATATAGATGAAGTTGTCTCGCGTTCGACGGTTTTACGTAGGAAATTCAAAACGGCAATTTTTGACAGAACTCATTCTGCTATGCAAAGCATAGACACGTATAACACATGAGAAGAGGTAACTTATGAGGAAATGTTATTGTTGTTTTTCTCTCGTCTACGTTGTGATGCTATTTACTTGTCTGTTTGGTGAGGTGTAGGGAAATACTTTAGACTTTGGGGATTTTTATATATTTTTTACGTTAACATATTTATTGCATTGCTATGTATGACAAGCAAAATCTTTAGCTCACTTTATAACAGTCAACAGTATTGAGTATTCGACTCAATTCCAGTCTAGTCTGATCTCTACTAGTCCACGAAAAGTTACCAGTATTTGTTATTAATAATATTACAACGTGAGTATTACTGTTTTCTGCCATTTTCAGTTTTCCGTTGTTTCCAAATTTTCATTTAATTTAATAATTTTAATTGTCGATGAACCGTGTGCATGGCTTAAATGGTTTGTGAGTGAAGTGAATTCAACAGCAAAGTAAATAAAATTGTAATTTTCCTCTACTTTCAGAGACGCAAACATGACTGTTGGCGGAGGAGAATACAAATGTGCTCCAGCTTTTGCTATGCTTCAAGCCCGTCTGGACGAGGATGGTGCTAATCTTGTGAAGAAAGTCAATGGAGTTTATTGTTTCAAAGTGCGTATTTGTATAATTTTGTATGATCTTTTTGGTCAATTGCATATTTAGTATGCTAACTAGGATTGTGGGAACTTTAATTGTTAATAGGTATTGACAACTGACGGTAAGGAAGCCCACTGGATTGTTGACATGAAGAATGGCACCGGAAAAGTTGAATACAACGGAGCAGGTATAAATAATCTGTTGTTACTTTTGACTTTATAATTATATACAAAAGCTCATTATATATATGACTTAACACAAGCATTAGCAGTGGTTGCATTTGTTTAATTAATGTTATTTTAAATTAACCCTTTGCTGGTATGTATCTCTTGCCATGTTGCAAAGAATACTTGTGTTGAAAAAGAATTATATTCCTATCATTTTATGCTTTGTTTGTTTAAAAGGTAATGCTGATGTCACACTGTCGACGTCTGACCAAGATTTGATGGACTTGATGGCTGGTACACTAAATGCTCAAAAAGCGTTCTTCCAAGGAAAGTTGAAGATAAAAGGAAACATGGCGCTGGCTATGAAATTGCGAGAATTTCAATCTGAAATCAAGAAGGCACTTGATGCCAAATTGTAAAAGTGCCAAGTTTTAGTGGAATTCCACCGTCGGTTTAAAGAATTCTTGGAAATTCACTTTCCCTTTCATCTGTACAATATATTTGTAATTTTAGAAAGTTGAAAATCGGCGTTTGATTTATATAATATATATTTAAATTATGTTCCAGTATGAAAGTATAAGCCAAAGAAACCAAACAACTTTTGTTTATGTCTACATTCATCTTACTCTGTGTTAATTTTTCTTAATGAAGAGTAATGATATATTTCATTTCTTTTAAAAACAATGTTTTTTGCACTTTACTTTTGTCTGTGATTCTATAGAAATTGGAACTTTATTTAACTACAAAGATTTAAATCGGTTGAAGCTAAAACTCGATTATTACTATACTCTCCATTTTTACTTACGACCAACGAAAACATTATATTGTGATACGATATTTAGCAATAACACAGCACATAAATAAATGACCGTCATCCTAATATTAGCAGTAATTTAATTCTTCTTCATATATCAATACATATACTACAGCTATACTTAAGCTCGTACAATTAACCACCCTTACGTAGTAGTCAAACTAATTGGGATTGAATGTTTCTCGTGCTAGATATACTTTGCTGTGCTTGATTAATGATTTCATGTAAAACTTGTGCAAATGAGCTCATATAATGAGCAGTATATTTTGACACTTTTTGACACACTTTTTCATAAACAGTTTCCAGTTGGTGAGCTGCCATTCTTTTATCTACACCAAAAGCAATGTACGCATATTTATAAGAGAATGACTATTTTCATATGACAACGACAAGATAAATAATATCGCATGCACAATCACTTTTACTCAAAAGGTATAAAATCCGATCAATAAAAGCATTCACATACGACCAGAAGAAGCAGATAATTTATTCATTTGATGGTACATGGCGTAGTATGGCGTAAGCTCATATATAAGTATGTACCTACCTATACATGTTTTTATATGTTTGTGGTGAAAGGAGGTCGGACTATGACCTAAGTCGGAAGCAAGTGCAATTGCTTCTCCTCTATCATTTGGTGGAAGTATGAAATGCGCCTTATACCAACCACATATTAAATAAATATATAGGAATGTGTACTAATGCTGATATAATGATAAAAAACTTAAAGTTGGTGAGTATGCATGAAATATAACCGTGCATGTTTCAAATGATAAACTTTTTAAGTCGTTGACCCGAAATGAATAGTGTTCGGGATTTGATTGTTTATGCCTAAGAAGTTGGAATAGGATGACTCTTCCTTTGGAGCAGAACAGAGCAAAGATATAAGTCTTACTGACCAAATTCTTCCCAATAAGCGAGGATAACATAATATATGACATATACATAACTTACAACTCGGCTCAACAAAGTTTGTACATCTGTCAATAATCCTCTGGAGGAATGTTAAGGTAGGCATGGGGGAACCAAGTGAAAGCTTCAAGATATCAATATCTTTACAGCTTTTTGTGTAGCGCAACCAAGTAGTTTTTAGTTTTTTTTTATGGAATGGCAACTCGTAGTAGCCGAAGCGTGAATGCTTTTATATCTGCATGCATTCCTAAAAACGAGGGCGATCAAAGGGAAAACATGATTTGTTTATCTCAATCTCTTACCGTTCCTTCTGCAAATCTTATTAAAAGCTATTTGATATTTATTTATCCTCAATCAGTGTGAATGAACTGGATTTATATACATACCATACCTATTCGAATTCGGTGCAATCTAGTTCTAAACTAGTGTAAAATTTTCTTTTGAGCTCCAAGTGCACTTTCAATTTGTGCACAAAGTTTAACCATTACATGCATTGGCATTAAATAAAGGCTTCTATATTTAACACTTTTAGCAAAAAGTTGTACAGGCAAGCAAAACTAACTGCACTTTTATAGGTATTGACCCAAGTTTTAGGTAAACTTCAAACAAATAACATATCGCAATATGGAATCATGTTACGTTTTCGTAAAAGTAAGATCATAAAAATCATAAAATGAAAAAGTTTGAGGTTTGAGAACATCTGCCTTTTCACACCAATCATATCATCGTCACTTTCCATGCATTCCGGAAGAACGGTTTTCCAACTCCAAGGATTATGAATGTGAACGAACTTTTACTATTATTAAGTTAAATGAAAGAAGTAATTTTTTCCGGGTTTTCTCCTTCCTGGTGGAACACCTTTGTGTCTATCTGATGAATGTCATTGGCACCAACGTGAATACATTTTTCATGGCATGTGCGAAACAGGAAACAGTTATTGACCTCAAAGGTCAGTTCCCGTTGAAATATCCTGCTTTTACCTAAAACTCGTTCTTACAATTGGAGTAGCGTTCAGCATGCAACTTTTTTTCTGAAATGGAGGATTACTATATTTGCACAACGAACGATGTACGCTCAGGATAGCTCTTTGTGATGGTGACGTGTGTATTGGCGATATGTCACATAAAGGAAGAATTGAAAAAAGTGAAAATGATTCATTGACTACAAGGAACAGCAATAGTTTAGCTAGTAGTCGAGTGAACACAAAAAAAAAGACTAGACAAAAATTTCACTTTATTACCTCTGAAGCAATAGGAGGAGCATCGTAAATCATGAAGCGTCTTTCTATTCACTAAAAGCGAAAGTCAAGAAACTTGCAAAAGTATATCGACAAAACCTTCCCGCCCATAACTAATGAAGTTCATTCTAAGAAGAATATATGCATCCTGGAAACACGACTCGGCAGTGTCTAGAAACAAATGGTAGGGTTTTATTTAGCAGTTTGGAAGACAAGATAGCAATAAGTTGTAGCATGCAGAATGCACCCTGATGATGGGTTTGTGACGACAATGAACGTCAAATGAAACTGAACTCAATGAAGACATAAGACATTCACTTCAATCCTTTTCCACAAATCAACTTGTCGGGAAAATGGAAACTTTCCACTTCCGCAAATCTCAGACACGACATGGTTATGACTGACAAGCAACCTTCTACATTCCACCTTTCCAAGCGATGCCACTCACTCGCTAGCTCCACCAGTGAAGGTTACTGCTATTGGCAGGATGACAGACAACCAATATGCCAGCGAGTGAAAGTAAATCATTTCTTTACATCATATGGACTTAACAAAGAAATACACACAAGTTCGACAACCCGCACTTGAGAAGTTCATCAAACCTGAAGCCAACTTGCCTGCATTTTTATTTAGATGCACAAACTATCGTGACATGTTCAGTCTCTCATTTGTACTCCGTAATTAGTGCTTGGAAAAGCTGGAGATGTCTCGACTGAAAAACTCTTTGGGCAAGACATGGCATAATTCATATTTGTGAATGTAAATCATACAACTTATTGGGCAAAGCTTTTTTATGTACTTTCATAGAGAGTGAAAAATACTATCAAAAGTTTTCTTCATGTTTCCAGCTTTCCAGTTCTAAAAAGTCTTGATGTAAAATGCTACATTGGAATTTTTTTTCCCTGTAATTTGTAATAGGACTGATTGAGTTTTTTGTTGACATCCACTCACAATCAGTTTATTTTTATTGTTTCTCTTTTCAATCCAACATAATCTGCTGTGATGATGAAAGTAGATAAAATGTAAAATGGTATTTCCCTTGAGCATGCAGATTCATGGGGTTGTAACGTTACACATGAGTTGGAACAAGAGGACAACGATCCTTTATGAAGGCTAGACTTTTAACCCTTCAAGCCCATGCCATGCTAAGATAGCATGTGTTTGAGCAAGCTATGCCAACAATTTTTGTGAGTCATTCCAAGAAGAAAAAAATGAAAGAAAGTTTTGTTTACCATACATCATAACTCTTCCTGTTATCCTACTCGTAACATGAAACGTAAAAGTTTTGGAAATAGTAAAATACAGGATGTTATCTCTCCACACAACTGCACAACATCGACACGGTTATTAATGTGTACTCTTCCTCAAAAAAACCGTCAACGTCAACCATTTCAACTGCAATTTAGAACATTGTCATGTCATTCATAAACACATAATTTGGCATTTTTACACAAACTTGAGTTAACTCTAAAAACCATTCCTCCAAATCCTCTTCAAAATTATTGTTTCATTTTTATGAGCAGATTTACGCCATCCTTTCTTGAGCCAAAGTATTCATGGTTCATTACTCCGGTCAGAAAAGTTTCATTTTCCTTGAGAAATGAGAACTTTAGCATTAACTTTTCATTTAGTTCCGTCAACTCAAACCAATGAAATTTAATGCGTCGGTTTAGTTGTCAGGCATATATTTCGTGGAATGGAAACACACAAACATTTGGTTAAACACCATATCATATGTCGGGCATTAAAAATGACAACCTAGAGGTATTTGGTGGAAAGCGTAAAACGCCTGAATGACCTGTGTTAAGCCTCTTTCTGCCTTTTAGCTTAATACGTTATAGCTTATTATTGTGATTGGGTGTGCACTGTAAAAAAACTAATAGTATATTTTATTCAGTCAGTGTGTAGTGCTCTTTCATGTAAAACAAGGGAGTGCATTGGCTGCTTTCTCACTCGACATGTTCGTCACCACCGTTACCCCCAACAGTCTGAAAGTGAAGTCGGAGAGAGAATGAGCAGCAATAACATTAGAAACTATTAGCCAGTCTACGACTCCTATTTGAATTAATACACATGATGATGCAGTGGTAAGCACTAAACACACACACATGTGTTCATTCGGGGAATCCTGTCTGCCTGATTCGTCATGTGTAATGATTGTGCTGAAGTCGGAACTGGTGGTGAATGCATGTAGGGGAAATAATGCTATATTATTGTGTGCTAAAGCATGGCGTGCAATTCCAACATCCCGACCCGGGTAATATTGCCCATCAGGTCGATAACCCTGTAGAAAAACAGGCAAGTTTTTTTATTCAACCACTTCTTTTCACGGCTTCAATTATTCCCATCACAACATACATACTTTTCACACATGTGAAAAAACAGGCCTAGCGTATTTAAAATTGTGGGAGTTGGCTATAAAGAGATGGTGAAGTGCATGTGTGTGTTTTCAACTACTTTTCCCACTTTACTTTCCCTGGGTGACACTTTTTCGATAAAAGAGCTACCTCTTTTCTCACAGTTGAAAAGGAAAACGCAGAGTTTCCTTTTCTCTCTCTCAAATACATGAAGAAGAAGAAAGAATAAAAATGTATACAAATTCGAACAGATGTGTGTATTTGTATGACTCTTTCAAACAACTCAAGAGCGTACTTGTGTCGTTTCATGACTTTTAGATGAACGCCGATGACTCGAGAAGAGGGTATGACTTAATGCCAAAATTCTAATGGAATGTTGTCAACCCCGAGCCTTTCTTTTGTTTGTTTCTAAATTGATTTTTCGAGTACTTTTTGGCATAATAATCCTCAGCAATAGCTGAAAGTGATAAATGTGATGATGAAGGATAAAGGAAAGGCTTTCGAGATTGAAAGAAATGTCTTGATGTGAGAATTTCTTTACTTTTCTGTCTTGGAATCATACATTTATCGGTTATTTGCCCAAGCTGAACTCGCAGTTTTTTTGCGTTGTAGGTAGCTAATGTTATGCAACATGCAACTCCTCTCTAATAAATGTGGTGTGTCGGGCCGGTGGGGGCTTTCCTTATTTGATGCTCACGCAAACTTCCGCGACCAAATTATCACTGTGTTGGAGGCAAACATTGAGAAAAATCTGTGGGTAATGATGACTATCAATTAATTTAATGAATGGCGAAAAAAAGCCATCCATCCAAGAACTAGCAACAGTTATTCTTTGCATACCTACAATTTAGATGATACTAGCTGCCAGTGAAATTTCCTTGAGAAGACCACACGGAGATGCACTTTATTTAGTAAAATTCCTAGTTGGAAAAATATGGAATGTAAAAATCAGCAACTTTGAACTTACACGACTTTCCTGTTGCATAATTTGAAAAAATTGAGAAAAATTGTATTAAGTGCGAGCCAAGTCTGACGTTTAGGTACCAAAATGAGTTTTATTTGTCTGTTTTACGTTTCCAATGGAAATGCATGTATGCATGCATATGTATGTATTCCACAACGAACTTTTTGAACCTTCGTTTTACATTTTTTATAAAAAGTTGGCCGACCCGCTGAATACTTCTATGCACAGTCAACTTTTGCATTGCACACGATGCCAAACTTTAAGTACTGTTTTCATTCAACATGTTTCGTGCAATATGCTTTTCTAAAAGTTTGTTGCATTTTCTAAAAAGCAAGAAAAGTCACATGGTTGTCCACCGAAGATTTTCCTATTTGAATTATGCTTGTTTGATGCCATTTTTATTTTATAAACGAGAATAAAACTAAAAATTTATAATAAATAAACCCTTGATGTTCATCCACAGACAGGATCATATCTTATACACGACGGCAATCCTATACAATGGCGAGGGCAGAGTAAAAGCCTTGCAGATGGTGCAGATTGAGGAATACCTTGAATTTTGAATCCTCGCTGCAAAATGTAGATTTGAGAAGACTATCATTCATCTACAAACTCTTTGTGTAGGAAAACTTTGTGATCTTATAAAATCCTCTCAGGTAAGTAGAGCAAACGAAGAACAATGATCAAATCGAGAAAAATTTGCATGGAGGAGGCTAATCACACAATGACACATAGGCAGATACATCAGTGCAGATGGTATTCTCCGTAAAAGTTGTACATCTGCTTTGATAACTTACTTTTAAATCGAAATCAATGAGAATATTATTATGCAAATAAGTTATATGGCCAGTCGACATCTGGAAACGTCTCCAGGGACTTATTGTCGCAGAAATATAAAATCTAGAAGAAAATTTGAAATAAACCAAGAAACACTTTTCGAGGATTATTTACTTCCTTCTGCACCAATTCCATTGATGATGATGATGTTATGCAGATACATACTTTGTATACGAATGAAACCGAGGCTAATTGGATTCTGGTCAAAAATCCATGATTATACGTACGTAATAGATACTTTCTTTTATTTACTTCTTGCAAGTTGAGCATAGGCAGAAAAAGAAGAAAAAAAGTGAGTCTAATAAATGCTTTCCGGTTGCATTTTGGGAAAATATTTATGCGTTCCGCTCCCATTCCGGCAGAGTGAACCTCTTTTTATTTTATGAAAAGTCAAGCCGTCCTTGGCATCATGCAAGAGCATAAGCAATTTTTGCTTAGAGATGTAGCAGGTGGAGGTGCAGGGAGGAGCAAACCTATCAAAACTCAAATTACTATTTTAGTACCCCGGCTTAAGCATAAATGCATTTTAGATCCTTTATTAAAAAATTTAAGGACAAGTGTGTGTTTCAATATAAGAAGAATATTTTTGTAGGGTGCATAAGATTATATACAAAGTTAAAATAAATTATAAAAGTAAAAAAGTACATTTCCTGGTAATTTTTTTAATGTTGAGTATTGCGCTTTAAACTGGATTATGAAATTAATGCTCCACTTTTTTCCAGGGTTTGTATACTTAGCGTAAGTGAATTTGTGAAAAAAATCACCCGGAAGTTATGTGTTCTGCCCTAGTCGGAATTACAAAGACGGCGAAAGTGAAGTCATTTTCGTGGCGATACGGAATAGCTTTCATGTTGATAATTTTCTACGCCGTCAAAGTAAACTAGGACAGCAAACGACCGACCTTTAACTTCGGAATTTTAATAAAAGTTTGAGGCTAAAGATGAAAAAATAAAATTTTCCTGCGAACGACCTCATTTATTAGAGGTGGCGATGCAGTTTGTACATAATAAATAAGAAATAAGAACCGATCCTTTTTTCGGGATTCTGAGGAAAACTGGTCTGAAAGGAAAAGGAGTGATATGATACAAGGATAAATGAAAAAAGTTGTCATTACATTTTGTCACTAAATTGATTTACAACTTATCACGCCATTCATATAAGATAATTTTGTTATCATGCAGGTTTTCTGAATGATTATATTCATGGTGGTCATTGCACGCATTCTGCAATAGTCATTCTGTTCCACTATAGCCAACAAAATCTCTAGATGAATGCTGTAGTAAGTGAAGAGGCTACTAACGTTGTACACTTGCTATTTAAAAATACTTTTGCATATTTAACTTTAGTTATATGTCACGCCACGTAATGGTTTCTTGGTTTTATCCACAAGCAAAATGTAAATTGCCAACCCCAAAATGCAAACGAAAGCTGTCTTAGAGTCAACACTAGGAAACATCATAGAAAATAAATATTTGCATTTTTAGTTTCAAGGTACCCAAGGACTTTATATTCGAACCAGGGAATTCATCCACACGTAGGCCTTCTGCATAGCCAATTAAAATTTAATCAAGATCCTAAAATCTTGTCCGGGCAAGTCATCCATTTGCATAATACATGAATTCCAACGATTACGAATTCTGGATGAGACCACTTCTAACAAATGGGAAACATGACTAGGTGTTCATTCTAAAAGTGAAACAACGTATAAAACCCCACGGACTATGCATGCTCAATAATTCCATATAATCCTCTTTCAAGGTTCCTCCTCAAGATTTTCTTGAGCGACCTTTCATCCACTTACACTCAAACCGGCCCTCAACACACAAAGGCCTTGAGGATATTTCAACTTTCCTTCTTTCCAACAACACCGACATCGACATCAACCCTTTCCGAAATATTATTCTTATCTGCCGGTTAAAACCAAGCCTCATATTTTCCTCATAGGTGTGTGTGAGTGCACATCAGCATTTTAAGAACGTTTTGTGGATTTTCTCTTCCCAGGTAAATAGAGTACATGGTCACTTTTCTTACGTTTTCAACACGTCCACATTGCACACCGTTCCACTGACATGATCTACGTTCAGGACGTAGCGTAACGTGCGAAATAACTTATTTTTGTAGCATGTGATGCCACGCTTTTTACTTTTACTCAGGAACTTATATGCACATATTTTGTTGCTGGTCATCAATGATTTACAGCCAGTTAAGCAGTTATAAAATTATAGAAGCTAGTTAGACATCATGGGTGTGCATGTAGTGTAGTAGAAGCTGAAAATAAATAACGTGGATGTATGTAGGTTAATGGTTTTTTTGCTGTCTAGAGCATGGATGCAGAAACAGATGTTGTTCTGGGCGATGCAATGCATGTTTTGTCAGCCGAGAACTTCTCCCAATTTTTTACCGTCTCTTCTTCTATCTATCTCTACAGTCGTATATGTTTATTATATGACTATTGAGCTCGATCCTCTTGTACTTCCTCAACTCATGTGTAAGACCTATGATCGTCAACAAAGGCCATTTACCCAGAAAAGCGTTGGCTTCAGACAGACACATAGGTATAATATGGGATAGATACAGACCACGAGAAAGAAAACAGCAAGAAGGTCTCCATTTTTTGTATCTTTTGTAAGCTGCAGGTTGCATGAATCAGGACCATTCTCACATCTTATCTAAGGCTTTTTGCTCTCTCGCTTTTAGAATTTTAGAGAACTCATCCCTCTTCCCTTTAAACGTATTATGTATGATTGGTTTCAATGGTTTCGGTTGGGTTACTTACAGGTATTATGTGTGTGCCTAACAACATCCATTATGTGTACACCTGGCTTGCTCAATCGTTATATGAGCAAAGTGACTGACACTAATTTCATGACGGTCAAGTCTGACAATAATAGGACCTGTATACAGACTTTTTCATCCTGCTATAGAGAAAAACCTCCCCGTCTCATTTCGTTTTCAAGTTGCTCCCCTATCTTCTTTTGTTGGAATGGATTTTTGAAAAAATGGCTCAATTCTTTTCAAAAGGCAAGAAGCTAAGGATTAGAGATTTGTTTGCTTGCTCTCAATATTATTATTACGTTTTCATCGTGGAATCATCGCATCACGTTGAGATTACGTTTTCGGGGATGCTTGGTTCAGCTATTATTGCAACTTCATTTTTATTTGGCTGATGTAAAATCTTAATTAGTGTTACAATCTCATCATTGAAAGAGCTCATTTACAACAACGTTTATTGCTAAAAGTAGTTATCGGCCCAGATTACTTAACACTATGTGGTAGGTCATGAGTTGCCCTTAAGGAATTTTTAGAAAAAGTTTTTTTATACCTAAGAAAGGTAAATAAAAATGTTCGTGATGTTATAAATACATTAATTGTTAAAGCCTACCAGAGATTACATTGACCTAGTAAGTTTCTGCCGACCTTGAGAGTTGAGCAGGGCTATGTTATAAATAGACATCTACAAGGTGCGACCAATTCCCATCGTAGCATTAAATTTTTACTTCTTGGAACATCCCGATGAGATTAGATAATAAAATATACACAACGGTGTCCTTTGTGATTTGGAAAGAGAAAATGGCAAACTTGACAACTCCATGCATTATTCGTATTCCTCAGGGAACTCTACGAAACGTAAATTTTATCAAGCAAGAAAGATAATGGATTCAATGCAAGTTCCTCCTCATCAAAGTTGACGTTCAGGTCCGTTCCTTTGTACTACTTTCCGACGTGTCTAATTTACAAAGTCCTTCGTGCAGCGTTTCTACCACTGACCAGGAAGGAAGAGGAACGGAAATAAAGAGAGGAGTAAACTCCACAACAAAAGTACACAAGATATCAAAACGAAACGCATGGATGACGATGACGCTATCCTCTATGCAGTGAGTTCCCCAGTCCTTTGTTTGTGTGCTCGAGCGAGCCTTAAAAGTTTTCATCTCTTCACTCCCATCGATTAACGTCCTCCAGAAAACTTGATATATAACTGTGTATATACCAAAAGGTGGTATTCATGGGGTGTGAATTCAACTACGTAAGGCTAGGTTTATACATGAAGCCTAACTCACTTACAAGTACCTAGCGGGTGGCAAGTCGTAAGTGCGAGTGGAATAGAAAATATCTCAAAGTAAGTTGTAATTCGGCAGAAAGAGCTTATTCCGTATACTTTACTACGATTGCTTTACCATGCACTTGCAAAAAAACTTTCCCCTCTATCTGTTTCCAGTAGGACACTTTTTGGATAGAGACAAAAGGAAGGAAAAAAAACTTGAGCTAAAATATATACTTAAAGAAATAGGTAGACATATGCCGGTTGAAATAGTGAAATGGTCTACAAACGAAGACACAATGTGAGTTGAGAAAGTAAATGGTTTTTTAGTCTAGCATAATGCTCATCATGTCAGAGAGGAATACTAGACTGAGGCTAGTAGTCTCTTCATGGTGCTCTCAGTTGTTCTTACGACTTCTTGTGGAGACTTGACTGGAACTCTTTGTAGAATGTGACCATTGGAATACAATGGGTCTTGAGCTTTGTCTTTGTCTTCTCGTAAAATGTCTGAGACGCTATTTACCCCTGCTTTTTTTTTAGCTTTTTGCCAGAAGAGCTACGACAGCACAACATCTGAGCACTTTCTTGCCTTTGGGCTTTTTAAATCTTTATTGCTCCTCACGCAAAGCTTTATAGCGTTAATCTTCTAGCGCGAAGAATCCTCAATTCACACGAGTCTGCTTTTGATTTTGATGGATGCATTCATGTAAATCTCGGGATGGGAAGGTGGGATTGCCATTGGGATAATGTGTTCTGAAATTGCAATTCCCACTTCAGTTTCCTTTGAGTTGCCTCAGCTGTTTTGCAAGGTAGACAGTATTTTAAAAAGGGATGAAATAGGGATTTAGACACACTCCGTTCTTACATGTTTTCTTTTACTTTTTTAATTAGAGCTAGAATCCTTCCTTCCTCTTCAGCAGATTAATTAGAATGATGTAACCTGTCGGAGAGTTGGAAGAGACTACGAGAACTGTATTATCAATTATCATGATTCCGCAAGGGATGTAAAAGCATTATTCATTAGCAGTGATTATAGATACAGATTTTTTTTAAATCCAAAAACCTTGAACTAGTAATGTCAAGAATTTTAAAGCTTTTAATCTAGTGGATTTATGATGAAAGATTTGGAAACAAAGTATGTCAATGATGATGTTTTTGGGAACGAAAAAATGCTCGAAAATAATGATTACGCAAGTTCGAATACTTTTTACATCGATGAGTCAACTTCTGGATTTGCCCTAAATCGATGTTACCTATCAACTTTAAAAATAAGTTCAATGGAGTAATAAATGACATCGTATCTTTGGTGTATTAACTGCATTACTGTATAGCAATGACCTGATAATAAGGAATTCCTCTGCTATGCCGTAAGTTGATTTGTAACAGAACATGCCTAATGTATACAATCGAAAGACTAAAATATCCATGCAACAAACTGCAAATAAGGCATCTTAGAAGTGTGATTTAAAATTTTTGAACATGGCCCAGCTTCAGCTTCTTGAAAGAATAAACAAAAGTGGCAAATAACCCGTCCACGAGTTGTCTTTTAAGACAAAGTAAAAGTTTGCAAAAAAGGATGTGTAAAGAATATTCATTCCGAGAAGAGGAAACTTCTTGCAGAAAAAGTTGCTGTCAGATTGGGAAAACGTTGTACGCTCAATAGTGCACAAGTGAAAAGTAGGACGGAAAGTAAAATATATACGAAATTGACTCAAACATTAAGTACCGTAGTAACACCCCTCCTTCCACTTTCCAACAACCTTCTACCATGGGATCATTGTGGACAATCATTTCTTCATTCTCGTTTGATTTATGACTACTCCTCATTTCCTATCATGCTTCATTACGGAAACGTGTATTGTACTGAGAAACCCAAAATATAGAGCTTTCTGAAAACGTCTTTGGCGAAAGTGAGACAAAATGTAGAGTACGTTGAGTACAATAAATTTACAAAAGTATGTCTTATGTATGTACTGCAATTCGCGGGAATTGGACCATTAATGCTTGCGAAGAAAACGTAGGGTTCAAGCATGCCTGCGTGCAAAATCTGCGAAAAAAGAAATATTTTCCTGTTCCTGCAAAATCTTAACAAGTCCCACACGTTGTTTGGATGTTAAAAAAGCTCATATAAAACCGTACTCGGAGAAGTGTGGGATTTGATTCGGAGAATTCTGAGAACCTAAATGATTGACTCATGTGGCAGGTCATTTTGATGAGTTTTCACAAGAATTCCGAACTATTACAAGCCTCTTCAACCATTACACGTTATACACTAATTGGAAAAATTGCAAAAGCCGCAACTCACCCAGACCCAGACACCAACTATCCTATTCCTACATCATCACACACACATGCGAAAAAAAATGAACGTGGTGAGATAAACTGCCTTCGGCGTGATACTTTCCCGTTTACAAGGAACACCGTGCTGATTATTTTTGTAACTTTATCATAGATCATGAATTTCAGATTAAATATTGAAAAAATAAACAGTTGATGATCGTTGCGTTCCTTCTTGCGAGTTTCACGTAAGGAGTGAGTCTGTGTGTGTCTCTATCCTGAGGCATTTCTCTAGCAAGGGGCTACAAGCTACAATTCTTCTCGAAACCGTATTGCTTCTCTATATGTGTTTTTATATGTGCTCAGTGCTCTATCCTAATCAGGATTACACTTCCATGAAAATCTGTAACAAGCTTGAACACTATACGTTTTATAAAGCTTTGGAAAATCTTCTCTCCCATGAACACGGGAATTATCCACCTACTTAAAGGGAATATCTAGTTGGTATCAAAGTACAAAGAACTTGCTTCATAATCTCAACATTTGTTCACTTCCATTTTCATCCCTTTTCTTCTCTCCTCTTCCCATCATCGTCCAACGACCGACACACAAGGATTGTGTAGGACGTTCGAACTAAACCTGTAATTAATTTAGTGATCAAGAAGACGTGGCAATATTGTGCTCTGTTAAAAAGAGCGAAAGAAAAGGAATCTTTGCTCGTATACATTCATGCAATGATGCGAACATAAGTGTACACAAAATGAGGATGATTCCGCTCATGCTATTTATTTACCAAGGGCGGTGGCGGCAGTGACCCATACGATTACTTTTCGCTTTACAGAACGAGTGAGTAAGCAACAATCATAGAAAATTCTCTATAGACTCTCCAACCAATACCCATATAGCATCCAAGTTCTTTGTTCTCCATCCATCGAAGTCGTAAAAGTACCCAGAAAGAAGAATCCTCTTCAATAGCATGATACTCCAAACTAACTCCCACTTTTTTCTTTTTTCGTCTCTCTCTCTCTCTCTCTCTCTCTCTCTCTCTCTCTCTCTCTCTGTGAATACATCATGCTTTTCGTGTGGAGAGTGGAGACTCACGGGAGGAAAAGGTAAAACCGAAATAAAGAGCTGCCAGAGAGGAGAGAGATTTTCATTGCCGGAGGCGAGCTGGATGGCGGACTTAACGTTTCATTTTCATTTCTAATCCTCCTGAAAATTTTTCACCGTCACAGGATGTGATTGAGAAAGGGAGATTTTGGACTCAGCTTTTGGGTATCATACGATGATAGGATAATAATCATGTGGTCCATGCCACTCTATCCGGCATTGCGGTGGTGGTGCAAGTAAGAAAGAGGAGAGCTCATTGTATTTATCTCAATGATGACTCTGTATACACCGTCATCTTATTACATGCTGATGATGAGTCTACAGAAAAGTAGCCTAACAAAACACCCTGTGGTGTTCCTTCTCACAAGCTGGAATGAAATGCACTTTTAAGAAAAAAGTATATAAATTTTTTTTTCTCCTTTCAGTTGGAATTGTGTTGTTGACTGACAAAAAAGTGGTCGTGTAGACAGATGCTACCACTCCAATCTGTTTTTCATTGTATTACCCAGTTGAACGAGCAATGACTGTGATTACCTACATGCAAGTAGGAACTATTTTGCTACTGATCCAAGTTGGGAACTCGAACGTCTTTTACAAAACCTGTATCTTCTCCTTGTGTGCATGGAAATGAGCGAGAGAGGATAGGATTGCATGGGGGAAATGTAAATGGAGGGTAGTCGTACCTTTAAAAATAATCACCCTAATATATCCATCGTAATGGGCCTTTAAATATTACAAGGGAAGAAGATAACACAGGAGAAATACAAATGGTCAAGTAATTATGCTGATACTTGCTCTCCTCCTTGAGAGCTGCATCCTTTTCAGAGAAATGCATGGAAGTAAAGTGGAAAGAAGGGTCGTTTTGAGTCTTTTATATTGCGCTTTTGTTTGTACTGTTCAATAAACAACGCGTAGCACTCAACTCTTTTAGCCAGCTACCCACATATGGAAACCCAACACTATAGAGTCGTATGATGAGAAGGAGGAAGTGAATGAACGTTTTGAGAATTGTCCGGTGCGAAAAGGGGTAGTTGGGAAGAAAAACGTTCGTCAAATATATTCTTATTATATTATCTCTTGTCTTGCTAAAGTTTATAGGGTTGTGCCATGCCAGCATTATTTGATTCCTCACTCACCCTTTTTCCTTTCGTAGCCAAGCGCTCTAACTACAGAGAATAAATTGATGTGTAGCAACAAAAGTTGATAAGGTGGTTGTAATGCTTGTGTGGGGAGGCTCTTTTCTAGCTGTATTTTAAAAAGGTGCACCGCATGTGAAGCAAAGTAGCTCAAACTTGTCTTCAAACAGGAAAAAATATTATACATCCCTTGTTTTTACTCCCTTTCTTTTGCCGTCTGCATGTGTGAAGGTTTAGCATATTTTGATATACACAAGACTGGGAGAATGCGGGTGAATTATTATTGCTCAGAGTATCACATATCTATCACGTCGTTTTAGCTACTTCTCGACTTGAGACAGTTTGAAAACACGCAGAGGACATATGGCTATATACTTACACAGCATCTTACTTGTAGAATAGCAGGAGAGATGTAAGACACTGCTCACTCTCAGTGGTACATATGCAATGACATTTTAGTAATGGACAATATTATTAAAATGTGTATTTATATTCGATAGAGTAAAATAAGAGAGATGAGTTCAAAACGTAATCCACATATATGTATGAGCTTTTCATAGTTCAATGCTATTTATATTCCTTTGTTTCCTACATGAGGAGTATGACGTAGTGGCGAGAATGAGGGATCATGTGAGGGATCATTACACTGTTTTACAAACACCAATCTATGGATTCAATAACTCTCTGCAATTTGGATGATGAGGATGAGAGTAATAAGTACTAAGGATCATCATGAAAATGACGATGAGTTTAGCTTTCTATAGCTACACAATAAAAGAAATAATCTTGTATCGGGAAGGTATGGAGTGAAAAACAAGGTATAATGATGACAACATGGATTTGGGGATTTACAGCTTCGTGTTAATACTAGTTAAATTCAACCAAGCCACAGGACGCGTAGCATAATATAGCTGTACTTGACTATGCGATTTTTTTGTTTTGTTTTGAACATGCGTCTTTGTACTGTAGAGGATCATCTCTTTTGGTGGTGATGAAGCGTAGTATAGTGTTGCGAATCCATTGGGATTTGAATGTTTGTGTGTAAACATGTGTGTTGTTATGAGCGAGTGAGAAAGGGTTGAATGTATCTCTGTGTTCAAGTGCATTGGGCATGCTAACGATGTATAGGGGAATACTAGGCATTTCTTTGTTGCTTCACTAATGCGTACTATCGCTCTGCTGGAGAGATGCATGGACGCGGATGAGATGTAAATTGGGATCTGTGTGTTAATGTCATATGACAGTGGAAATGGCACAATGTACGTACAACACAAGTGGAAATGTTGCCAGTTTTTCTCTTTCTAACCATTCAAACTCGAGCTTGGGATAATGAGGGAAATATATATATATATTTCGAGATTTTGTCCTCAAGTTAAGTTAGCTTTTGTGCAAAATTTTGTTTACAAAGGGAAACATATATGATATAAAACTATATGTAATTAAAATGCATTATACACCAAAAACCGAAAAGAGAGCTTGAAAATAATTTTTTTGAGTGATGCAAATGATAGAAAATTTCCAGTGAGTTTTAAAAACCTCTTGGAGAAACGTCATTAGGAACGTGGTCCTTATGTTCTTTTGCTCATTTGGTTGGTAAAAGTCACCTATGCAACCACTTCAACAATACTTTTCCCACACAGTTTTGGAAAACTGTAACTTTCTGGTAATTAATTCTTTAAGAGGATAAACACTTTTGTGAGAACTGTCCTGTGCGATTTTAATGTTTCCTTATCAAATCAAATATGAATATGCATATTTGCACTTCCCCTAAAAATGAATTTATACGAGTGTAATTACAACTTTAATGGGCATATGTATAAAACCATGAGAGTTTCGTATTATAAAGAAGCCAGACAAAATATAAAAAAGTCCGTGTCTAGCAAAGATGACATACATATGGAAGAAAGATTTGAAATACTTTTCCGCGTCTGCCCATTCACTCAAGTTAGTTGTCTAAAAATAGTCGTGTTTTCCCCTCAACTTTGCATGTCATCAACTCACACAACAAAATAATCCTGCTTGAACTTTAATTGGATCAGAATGATGGTGACTTGTTGTTAAATGGTCCACTAATTTAAGCTAATAAACTTACATTGATATTAAAATACACTGTATATTATATAGTAAAAAAGTCAATTAAGCACTGTCTACGGAGAGAATGTGTGTAGTAGACACAACATTCCAAAATTTACACAATGAAATTTAACAAGAATAATGTACTCAAGTATAGGATCTACTCAAGCTCAAGTTTTATCGCTGATTGCGTTTTATGAATTTATGAAAGTTGAAAAAAAATGAATATGCGTTTTAATTGCTAACTAGCTAAAAATATGAAAAGCTTTAAAATTAGTAAACATTCAATCATATTGTACTAAGTTTAGGTTTTAGAAAGTCACTCACACAACTAGTACCAAATATTTACTCTAGTACATGTATAGATTTCAGTGGAAAAATTCGCTCAATAATGGAATGCCTATATTATGTAAAATATGCATGTTGTGTAGTACCTGCGTTGCATCGCTACTCATTGATTTAACTTCAAACTACATACTTTGGCCCCATTTCAGTTATCTCATGCCTGCTTTTCACACATGTGCTAGGTTAATTTAAAGATGATCTAACTCCTGATTTCGAATTCAAATCACACTCTGGATGAAATGAACTTGATCTCATTGAAAACCAGTTGATGTTATGAAACGCATGCATACCTTCTTCCCGTAAATACCCAGATATCAAGTTTGACAAAAAAAAAACTCCCTAAAAACCTTCCCGTTCTCAGGGGGTTCTCACGGTAAAGAGAAAATTCCAAAATTGGCAATAAAATTAAACAAATTACCAAATTATGGTTTATTTCAGGACTGCGAGGGAAGCATCATAAAACATTTATGATTTTCGTGGATACATATATATGTCTTAAGGAGCAAAACTTTTATAACCACAGTATGATAAACACATGTTGTCGTTATTCCTCCACAGCCTAAATACAAAGTTAAAAACCCTCATTATCCAAGAAAGCTTGTATGGGCACAACATCTTAAAAGTTTTCATTATTGTTTTCCTTGGTTTTTTTGTCAGGTTTGAACATGTGGAAAAGCTGAATGATTATTCACGTTTTTCATATTTATCTTGTGTATCCCTCCGTGTAGGAACAATAATCACATTGCGACTTGCTGAATAGCCCGTGTGAACATAGCAATATACTCTGTTAGTCATCCCAAAAAGCTGCAAGCTACTCACTGATAATCCCAAGAAGTTGAGAATTTTTAACAAAAGGGATAAGTGCGATTAGTGTATTTTTATTCCTGCAAAGGAAGCCCTCTCGTCGCTCACGTATCCCTGCTTTACATTTTGTGAGTGAGCTCTTATCGCATCTAAAAATTGACTTATTATAATAGCTGCATAGAAACTGTTGTGCAGCTTTTCACCGCACACACCAGAAACGAAATAAGGCTTTGCACTGCTTCATGTATCAAAGAGTACTTGTTACTCTTTTCAAGAAATTTTTAGAGTTGTGAGTTTCATTCTCTTGGAGAGTAGGATTTTTCCTCCCTCTAACCCCACATCATCAGGCCTTTATTCATGCACATTGGGTAGATACACACACGTATTTATTCTGAGAGAAGAGATATGCTTGCTTGAGGCGAATGTTGTGTACCCACAAAAAAATCCCTTGTGTTCTCTTCTCTCTCTCCTCTGCGTTCGGTAACTTTTTGGCCCTTTGGTTTTTTTTCATCTAAAAATATTGTGTTATGTACGTCTCCCTGTCTTTTGCCTCTTGAATCGTGATGTACAACTCTCTCCTCTTCTCTGAGACTCTTGAGCGTAACAGTAACATGCAATGTGTGAATCACGATGAAAAAGGAGCTCACCAAACGGATGGCGATGATGATAGCAAAGTACATGTGTTGCATGAAGCATCTCTCTTAATTTTAATAAATGCAACACTCAAAGTGCATTTAAAATCAATAAGTATCAAGTTTAAACTAGGATGCTATACAACTCCCAAGAATTACTGCTCAACTTTGATTCTACTTTTACACTGACTTATTTGCAGAGAGAAGATCCGCTTGCCAACTTTCAGTGCATGGCATGTGTGTGTGTCTTGTTTTGCAATTTGCAATGCAATATGGTTGAAAAACAAATTGCATTTTTGGATGCATTTGGGCAACCGACGAAATTGAATATATGAAAGTTAGAGTGGTAGAATGATGCAGTTAAAAGTCAAATATAATATTTTATACGCTCTTTAAACCCGTCTTTAATTACTTCTGCTCGTTGCACACTCTTGTAATGTTTATACATTGCAAAATACCATATAATATGCTTTCGAAAAAAAAAATATTTATCTACTTCAAGTCTTTAACATTCGCAATCTCTTTGGCGTTGGCAACATTTTTGTGAAATGATAGCACACATACCTTTTGAAACAAGTCAGTGGTTAAACGAGAGAGGGGAATGGGATAGAAGTACTCTAAAGGGAAAAAACCCTATCAGCTAAATAACTACGACAATTGGCAACTCTCAGCAGTGGAACATTTTTTTTCTTGCAAAAAATAGAAGTTGGGTGAGCACGGAGAAATATGCAAGTTTCATTTTATGAAGGGTAACAAAAACGAAAATCGTTGTTGCATGGTGGTGGAGGTAAAAAGTGGTGGTGCAAACAATGAGAGAGAGAGAGCACGAAGAATGATATCCGCTTTTTAGTTATTTCCCTTCCCCCACTATTTTGCTACCTCGTCATCATCTCCATCTCCAATAATGCATACTGCTAAACAACGCTTTACTTTTATGGATCAAACGAAAATGAAAAAAATATATACCACCGTAGGATGGAAATTCTCAGAGCTGAAGCAATTGTTAAGATAAGGTAAATTCGTAGACACATTGTATTGCATTGCACAAGAGGAGCACAAAAGTACCCAGAGTGTTTTGGGGCTTTGTTCTCTCAAGTCGGTTTTTTCTTCTTCTTCTTCCACTGTCTCCTCACTTGCCTCTGTGTTTTTCTCAATGCCTTTACCTTTTCCCTCAGCTATTTCTCTCTCCACATTTGCTACTTTGTTTTGCTTCAAAAGCTTTATATACTTCTCTCCCCGTTTTTTCCCTTGCAAGTTGCAACCCTCGCGTCGATCTCACCAGTCACTTACTTGACGTCTGCATCCGATGATGATAATGGTGGTGGTTTAAAAGTAAGAAAATGAAGAAAAAAACCCATATAGTAACTCTCTGAGAATACCCTATGCATGTGTGAGCGTGCATCCCTTGAAGCAAGCAGGGAAACAGACTTTTAAGCTCGTCTCTCGTAAACTCTCAAACTCCTCACACAGATATTCCACATTGCCGTGGTCGACAAAGAGCAAAAGGAGCAAGTAAAGCAGGCAATACTGACCTGAGATTGAGTCAGGGAGGGAGCCGAAATTCTCCACACTTGTGAGTCCGTACCCAATATATGGTAACATGGGGAAATGCACTCTTCTCAACAGATCCCATGCTATACTATAAAAGTAAACCAAAAGAAAAAGCAAAATGCAATATAGCATCATCCCTTCTTGCTTCCACACACACACATATAAATGAATATACTCCTCAGCATGAAAACATACGGGAAAGAGAAAAAAAATAACCAACTGGTTCAAATATAAGAATTGAGACTTGAATGCAGAGCAACACACAACTACCCATACAAAGTTTTACCTCAATGCAATGCTCCCTTGCTATTGAAAACAAGGCTTTTTTCCTTCTCGCCAACAACATTACACACAAGCAGCACCGCACACCCAGACATTGCTTCAACGTGTACGTTTGCTTGCATGCAGCAGAAAGGGAAGATAAGCAAGTGGAATTGAACAGCTACACTTGCAAGGGGAAAAAAAGAATAGCAGAATCGCTTCATGTTTCCCTTACTACGAGCACACAAGTTTAAGCTTCAAAGCTTCACCATTCCTGTTTTTCCTCTACTTTAATATGTGGTGGTGGTGCTGCACCAATGCATACGGTTGAAGCGAGTCTAACGCTTCAAAGCAAATGTTGGACTGCTAGATGAACGTTTGTTGGTTATAGTTGTGGTCTTAGTCGCTCTTCGTTCGCCTTCCGGTGAGGACGTACACAAATCTGTGTACCTCGTCGGCATACATAAAAAATCACACTTTTTGTTGTCATAAAAAGGAAATTGAGAAGGAGAGAAAGATTTTTTTGAAAAAAGTTTCAAGAATAGTGTCTATCAAATCAGCACCTTGCTAATTGTATCGAGTTGAACATTAAGTTAATTTTTTTTAAATAGGAGAATACCCCTTTCATTGAGTTTACAGTTGATTCTGGAACCCGGATTTGAGTTTGACTTTTAAATAGAGAAACTGGAGAAAGGATTAAATAGTGTAATCTAACTGTGAAAAAAAACACTTTTCTTATCTGACCAGAGAGATACTGAGAATATGAGAATGGAGCTGTGAGTTGGCCAGTGAGATAAAAAGAGAAAAACATTGCAAGCGAGAAAGGCATGCTATCTGCTTTTGCAGTGCATATATGGGAGTTTCTGTGTGCTTCACGACTGACCTGAAGTAACCTCTTTGTTTTGGACTCGGATTATGTGATATGAACCACACACCTCGCAAAAGCCGCTTTTTCGCAATCTTTTCTTAAAGTGAGTGCTCTTCCCGTTCATTTTTATCCTTTTTAAAAAGGAAATATTTTTTGATTTTGAAAGGATGATTTTTTTCAGAAATCAATCCGCCGATTGGGATCCATTCTCGTGTTTACACCTTGTGTAACTTTATTGAGGAGGATTTTTAAAGTGAAAAGTGAAGTTTTTTGTTGACGCTCTCTCACTCTTTCAGTCGAGTAGTCTTTGTCTATTGAATTCCCTCAAGGATCCAATTCACCAGTCAATTTATGTTATACGAAGTCCTACCCGAGTTATTCAATTCAACACTTTTTATCACATTAGTTGCAGCTGGTATGACATTAGTCAACATGAACACGGCTTTGTGACGATCTATTCATTATTGTTTCCTGAACAAAGACATACTTCATCTTGTTTTGGTTATCCTCAAGAAAAACGAAAACGCTGCTGATAGCTAATCATCACTTCTCTGTGGCTACCCTTTACACAGTGTGAATTCTCATGACAAATTTTCCTCATGATCCGATCAAATTTCTGCTTAAACCAACCCAGATATATGCAAACTGAAGATATAGTCACTGACTAAAAAAAGTTGTAAGACACGACATTGCAGTAGTGTAACGAGGATTTCGTGTTAGTCATCAAAAAAGATAATTTGCTCTATTAGATGTATGTCTTGAGTGAAGAGGTACAGTGTGCGTTGATTGAATAGAGAAAAGATTTTTTTCCCCTGTGTCTAACAATATACAACAATATACGAAAATCTTTCTACCCATAATCATCTTGATACGATAGTTGCTGCCATTATAAGAGTCCAAAAAATACAATACTGAATGTAAATACGCCAATCGTAGTTTCGAATTTTTGTTGCAATTTATATATCTGATGCTGTGAGAGATTAGAAGGAAAAAAACAGAATTTCTTTGTAAGAGGCAAAACATTTATTCAAATTTGAGACAAATTTCATTTTCTACCGTGAGCGTAATTTGAGGGAAAATATTGGTTTTGCAATTTTACCAACCTTATGAATGACAACATTCATTGCAAAATCATATTAGAACTGTGAATGTCCCAATCCATGTTTGTATAAAAAGGATTTTTAATTTGAAGAAATCGATAGAGAGTGTTTTTTCTACGAGAAATTGAAATCATTGTCTTTCTGGATCTACTAATCATTTTATAACGGTGATTGTATTTGTGTAGTAATAGTACTGTGTGTGGTAGTCAATTCAACTAAATCCTTTCAAAAAAGGTAATTCTCACGTGTCATTTTTTACTGTAATATCATGTTCGTTCTCGAATTGTGACAAAAGTATCGGATTGTATTTATGATAATCTAATAATATTGTAAATCATCGTCGAGCTAGAAGAAGAAAAAGAAGGGCTCGTTTTTATATTCATTTTTTTAGCTGTATATGATATCGTGTTAAATATATACTCGGCTATACCGAGAGATGAGAAATAAGTGAAGTTTTAAAAGTTCGCATTGGAGTGGTGCGTTTTTTTACAAAGTGAGCGTGTATAAAGGAGAAAAGATAACTCATAAATCACATTATATGAATGTACATTGCGATAAGATAGTTTTGTTGAGGATTGAGTACTAAAATTGAACGTACGTACGCTGGTGGTATATAAAAAAGTGTACGCCGTTCTCTTCGTCTCGTATGATACAATTCTTGAAGAAAACGATATCAAGTGCATATATTTGCTTTTGTTGCTCCCTCTCGTAACTCACTCAAAGGAGCAAGAGTCAGACAGGGAATATAAGATTGTATTTATGATATTGTGAGACTTGGAGTGAGGCTTGAGCAGGAACGTGGTGAAAAAGTGGTTATCAGCGTCGTCTTTTCGGTCCAATTTTGCGAGTAAATTCGTTATCGGACTGTGAGAACGTGATTGGTAAAAGTAGCACTGTGTGCTGATAGATAGGGAATGTAATAAAGGTTTGTTATTATCAGCGACTATCCAAATGACTGTTGGCACTCGCCGAAGCGAGAGTAAACAAGCTTTAATAAGAAGTTGCAGCGTTTGGGAACATGTCTAGCGGAACCACAGCCCTGATTTCCGGAGGGACAGGCTTGGGGCTTCATCAGGTGAACGGTACTAAGTTTGGTGACATGCCATTGTCACGAACACGTAGTCTGTTGAACAATATTAACGGGACAGGGCCAAATTCCTTGGGAGGTGATGGGGAAGGGGCGGAGCCTTTTCTTCCTCACGTCATCTCAGATTCGCATAGTCACGGCCATACCCATCATTTGCCTCCATTGAAAGGAGCTACAGGATCAATTGGAAGTCAGTCATCAGTTGTGAGTAGCTTGAAACCGTCATTTGTTGGCTTGGAAGTGGGATCCAGCACGCTGCAGCGACTCAATTCCACAGCAAGTGAGGACTCTTCCTCTGCGACTTTACCGAATACAGCAAGTAGCTTCGCCTCTAGTACTGGTGGGAGCAGCGGTGGTGGAGGTGGACTGACCAACTATAGTCATATGTCAGTGTCAACGACTCAGATCCAGAGCCAGAGTCTACCACCGACGATAACTCGCCCAGCTTCGGCAGACTTTACAGTTCCGCCTACCCCCATGTCACACGAGTCGAACAAGATGACACCTTCACGGACCAAGTACACGTCAAACTTCCATTATTGTTATTATTATTATTATTATTATTATTCTCTATCCTATATATAAGTAGTGCTCACCACTTTTTTACTTATCATCTTTCTGCTAAGCCCTGCCACCAAAACCATTTCCATTTCTCTCGCTTCTGCTGTTTTGCAAGCTGGCAAAAATATTTCATACGCATACTGTCATCCTATATTATATCCCTATTTTAACCCTTTTTTGCTCTTTATCTTCAATATAATATCCTTTTTTGCTTGATATAGCAACAGCAAAAACAGCAACACGAGCGTGAATTCACTCGTTATTTCATTTCTATTACCGTACTAAAAACGTCTCGACTCAATGCTACACAAATGCTTCCATATGCATTCGAAAGACAGCATATTATCTATAAATCACATTACGTTTCCACGTCTGCATGTGTTAACGTGCTCAATGAGCTTTGTTTAAGTCATTTTTACCATTTACAGAGCAATAGATAAACGTGTGTGGAGTGGTAGACGTGTCTCTGTGCAATTGCATTTTTGCAGTCATCCCACAGTTTTTTATACTTATCCCTCTCTCCCTGCTCCCAGTCTTCGTCATCTTTTAACTAAATAGTCATGCCATTGACTTTGTAGCAGCAAAACGAAACAACCTCATGCATCATTTTATATTATTATCTTTCGCTTGCAATATCCTTCTCTTCATCATTCAGCTCGACACACATATATCCTATAATAATAGTGCAATAATTGAAAAGAACCTTTGTGATCTTGTGTGCGAGGTACAAACTTCTTAGCATCCTTCTAGCTGAGCCCCTTCAAATACCTGCGTAAAACAAATGACGAGCTTAAAAGCCGACTGTTGTAGTGACCCTCTTATCCTCACAGTCTTACCAGTTTGTTCAACATGCCATAATCATTGTTACCATCATCGCAGTTTTTGTTGAGCTGTTTGATCAGAAAAGTATTAAAAAAACTTCAAAAAAGAACAACCACATTACAGAAAGACACAAGAGGAGAGATGGAAAGATTGAGAAAAAATCTAAGAGTCAGCTTTTCAGAGTCAAGAATTGACTGTTGACTTTTTGTTTTTTCTTTTCTTTTTCTTTCGTCTTCATATGTGCTAGTTTGTTGCAGTACGAAAAACCATCTTTACATGCTCAAGTAGGATATGGCAGCTGAAGTTACTCACTGCAGTAGTAGCAATCAACAAGAGAATAGAAAAAGCTGCAGCTGGCAATTTTAGCCTATGTTGGTGCTCTTTTGCGAGTTACTGCGAGTAAAAAATTTTCATTCATGCAGCGTGTGTTCTACATGATAAATATACCTACCACTACCACCACTGGTCAAACTGTTTTATTCAAAGTAATTATTCTGCTTTTTTTAGCAACAGCGACAGCGGTTGGCAAGCCATTTACATTTTGTTTGCAGATCCTCACATCCATTCCTTATAAGTTGCTAATATATTTGCCAGTTATTCTCTCAAACCCTTCTTATACCGACAACGTAACGTTCTTCTACCTCTGAAGCGACCGTCCTCAGCTTTCGTTATGCATTATATTATCTGTACAAAGTCTTCTGTAGAGAGCTTACGAAGAGTAGTAGGTATAGCCAACAAAAACAGTGAGTTTAACTATCAAGGCAAATAAATATATTCTCACTGTGGCTTGCTGTTCACCACTGACTCCATCACTTTGTTACCCACTTTTTTTATTCTCTCTCTCTCTCTCTCTCTCTCTCTATCTCTCTCTCTCTCTGTTTTATCAGTCAATTAACTTTGCATTTAGCTTTGGAAATGGGAACAAAAAGTAAGAAAGGATAATATTGTATCTGGCTAATATAATGTTTGCACATTATGATGTGCTGGCACTTACAAAATGGCAAAATAGAGAAAAAAAACGTAATGGTGATGTCCTCGGAACAAAGTTTAGATGCTTACAATTAGTTTCATTGGAGTTAGTTGTGTGCGTTTTTCACCCTTCAATTCGATAAGTTAAAGCATGATGATGATGAGGTATTGAGTAACGTATTGCTTTCTTTGTCAGCAAATGATAGTGTGTAACCATAACTATTATTAGTGTGTGCTCTGCTCATTTTTACTACCTTTGCACGCATTAGTATGCGCATATTATGAATGCAAGTGAGTAAGTGCTGCATGCATGGTTCATTGTCCATATTATCCCTCTCATCATCTACATGATTTTCTACTACTTACTTCCTGGCTTTGAGCTTGACATATTCTTCTAAATTACGGTTCGTAGTGGGCTTGCATGTAATGTTGGCAAATATTTGCAGCAAGCAAAAAAAACTAAAGCTGCTGCGGCTGGTCTTTCCACACACACTTGCGAATACTATCTGTGTATTAGCTAAACAAATGTGTGCTAACGAGTATCATGCTCGATTTTTATTTTTTATCTACTTCACGTACTGTAAAAGGGTTTTTAGGAGGTAATATACTGCAGACAATTTGTACATTATCGTGGCATTTTTTGCGTAAGCTGGCACTTGGCACTTTCCGCTAATGTGACGGGAATAAATGCGTAGGGATGTGCTTTCTGAAAATGACGAATCCAAGGAAATTTTGTGAGGAGGCTGATATCCACTCATAGACTTATATATCGTTGGAAATTTGGAAATGGTTCTATATAGAATCCAATTTTTGATGCCTAAATGGTTGTTAGAAGTTGGTTTTTAGAGGAAAAAGAAGGAATCCAGAATATTATGTAAATTGCGATTGCAGGCCTTGACTAGTGTATTCGTATCATAGAGTTGTGTTCTCATGGTGTAGGTGGTGTCGCAGAATGTCCAAAAATAACACCCATAAAATTATCATTAAATCCATGCGACAATAATCCTTTGTGAACTGTGTATTTGCTGCAAAGCTAAAAGCCGTCTTTTTGTCAGAAGAATTTGTGCATGGGCGGTAGTTAATGTTGAATCTTCCGTATTTGAACTTTCTTCAAAAACAAGCTTTTCCCCTCTTAAAAGTACTATATATGGAGATTAAATAAATTTTCAAACATTTCCCATCTATTTCAAAGGAATAGCAAGAATTATCCTTATTATTCTGGGGATTACCTACTGACATGAAGTATAACTACAGGTTAAATTTATCTTGAATCCGAGAAGAACAAGAGATTTTTATATTTGGGGTACAACTGCACACAAATTGTGTTTGTGTTTCGTTCGTATGCATAAATACATTTAGCGTGGTTGCAATAACAGAGCAAACAAAGGGAACGTTTTCTGGTTCTGGCTTGCTCTTGTACAAACTTCCTGATCATCTGCCAATGCTCGTTTTTTATGTTATTACAGAGTATTTAAATCCAATGGGAAAAAAATGCATGATTATCTTCATAACTAGCTACACATATAGGTATGTAGGTGTTGGCGTGGCTTACTTGTTTTGTTTAACGAATTTGTAGTGTGATAATAATGATTGTGTATATTTATAAGGAAAACATGGCGTGTCTCGGTATCTGTGCAAATGTTTTAGTATTTTCTCTTGCTTTTCAAACAGTTTATATATGTCAGTCTGGCTAAATCCCGACAAACTGTATAAAGCTTGCAAAGCAAACACTCTCTGACATACTTCCGGTTTTACTCTTCCAGCAATGATGCATCGGTACCTATGTATGTTCAAGAAAGGCGTAAAGTGTGGAAAGCCTGTTTATAGGAAAAGGATAGGGTATAAGTGCGTAGAACCTCATCAAGGAAAAGGCTTTAAGAGGATTATTAGCCAGCACAGGGCAACGAATTTCCATCCTGATTTATTTCGTAATAGTAAAGAGAACGAAATAGATAGCAGGACCGGAAGGAGTAGTATCCGATAATTAGTTCTACGGCTAGGTAAATATATTTGATATGATAAGCATAAGACGTACTTTAATACCCACCAATCCACTACCACTCTTGCTTGAGGTGATGATAAGAAGAGGGAGGGAATATAAAGTACACTACTACCTACATCATGCATCATCATCATCATCATCACGAGATGCTACTACTGTGAAATGATGGTGGTGGTGGCTGTCAGTTAATGAACTCTTGATACAACCGCCAGCATCACAACAATCACAATAGCCACTGATAATGTCCAGATTAGCGCTCTCTGAAAAGTAGAGTAGATTGATGTGGTGCGGCGATCAAGTTGTAAAAATATCCCCACACTTTAATACTGACAATAAATAGCCAATGAACCGCAGTGTCGGCAAAGGAGTAATAAGTTATTATGGCTTTGTTGCCGTTCTCGTGTTGATAGGGATGGATATGCAAGTTGACATGTAGGTCAACAACTTTACAATGAGTCTCGATAGATAATTACAATTAATATACCTACGTTACTACACACTCCGTTAGAACAAGAGAGTATCCCTCTGTTTATTGTTTTTATTCGAGTGAAGTACGTGTGCCAGAGTGATTGTAGGTAATTTGGCTTGGAAATGGTGATGATGCATAAAAATCTCTATGTATGCAATAATTACCCCTTCTTTTAGCAAGAAGTAAGATGTGGTAATTTTTTGTAAAGGAAATAAATTTAATTTGCTCGTAAACTGATTTTTTGCTTCATATTGCATTAAAACAAGTTTATGGAGGGAGAACTGTAAATTTTTAATACACACGGAGTGCGTACAACAATAAAAACACAATGAAATGACATTCATTGTCAGTGAATTTTTCCTACTGTATTTATTGTTGTGTAGTAGTCCCTTTGAGAAAAAGAATTTGTGTGGGAAGTTTTGTGAGTTTAGCAAGCAACGTCAATTTCAACTTAGAAAGTCACATTCATTCATGTGCCTCAAGCTTACAAGAAAACTGTCGGAGCTTAAATATCTTTAGTTGATACTAATGGTTAATGGTAATAAGGCTATTACAACATTTTTCTCTCTCTCTTAAACCCATCTGCTCTGCTGTCTACTTGAGCTGGTATTTATTCGGGTATTTAGTCAATATATCTAAAGCGTGTGACAAAATTGATGAGGGAATGAGATTAATTTATATGTATTTGTGTAGAGCACTCTTTTCTGCGCCAACATTCATTTCGAAATCATTAACGACGGCACACACCGCACGAACCCATCATTACAATCACCACAATCCATTGTTGAATTATGTGATATACTCAAACGACGAGGGTAACTCACGTTGTTTGAATAATGCAAATGCAATGTTCTTAATTTCTCTGCCAGTTGTGAAGCTGACTGTGATACAGTGAACAAAATTATATTGCATCATCAAACCTAACTCTGTGAATTGCAACTGCTGCTCTATTAGCAACGTGAATATTTATTCACAAAAAAGTTTCATTTGTCTTTACCGACAACGTTGACATAAAAGCTTTATTACTTTTGTCGTCGCTCGTTTAGCTAAATATTTCTAAATCCAGAGTATAAATACATAACGACCTGATTTGAAGAAGAAGAAAAGTATGCTAATTAATCCTCACCGTTGTCTCTTACTTCATTCAAGGAAAGATGATGATGCAACTCTGATGACCCGGTATTTCTTGACATTGATTTGATTACGATTACAGTTTAAATTGGACACTTAAGAAAAGCAAGGGATGATATGATGATGATGGGATTTAAGAGCTTCCATTATCATCATCCTCGCAGCGTGCTATTATACATGCTTGCGTGTCGTGGGTAGGATGGATTACCCTGTTTGTATTAAATTACGTGTAATCCAGCTAGACAAAAGTTGGTCATGACACGACTGGCTCTGGCTACATATGAGAGAGTCAGTTCTTTCGTCGGCATGTTTGTACATATAAGAGTAGTAAAAATAGAGCGGTATTAATAATAAAGTATCAAATATGTAGTTGATGTCAAGTCATGGCAAAAGCGTATAGCTCATGTCATGGTTTTGTCTAGGCCGAGGTTTTCTCTATAAGCGGATCACATCATGAACACAGTTCGTTTGGTACTGGTAACTGGTAGCATTTCACTATTTTCATGGTCATTTCTCGCCAATGCTCCACTTTTCCCATGTGATTGCTTACGTTTAATGTCTAGCCGACTGGATTGCATTCCGCGCGCAAGAGAATCCTCTCATAGGAATCATTCATATTGCATAGGGTTTGAGTGTGAAATATATATGTGGGGCTGGGATTTAATGGAGTTTCGCACTCCATCAAAATGAACTTCCTACTTAGCTTGAAACAAAACAGGAGAAGGCGAAACAATTCCAAAATAGCTGAGCTCGGCAATTTGATATGATTTGCATTGCCAGAAATATCATTGCAAGTCATGAAGATACATCTGTTTGGATTGACATGGACAAAGGAGAGAGAATCAATATTGCCAGTTGTGAGGAGATTCACAATGTGTGTTTTGTTGAGTCTTTGTTTTCTCTCCGCTTCAGTGACGACTTTAGCAAAGAGCGTCAAGTGCGGATAGCAATGCAGTGCAGATAAGAGCACAACGAGCATTGAAGCAAAATATAGTATATTTAACATTTAATAAAAAATAAAAATATTGCGTAGAAAAAACCCAGGTAGAAAAAGGAAGGTGAATAAATGTCTAGAAAGTAGCAGGTTTTGGGGATAATGAAAAGATTTGAAGATTTATTCATTTCGAAAGCAAAACGAGTATGCGTGTAAGCTCTTGTGTGTGTTATTTGAAAAATTATTGTAATATTTTGAAGTAAAAGTTTCAGGCAAAAGAACACGATTTGAATTATTTATGATGAGATTTTGATGTTGAGTATTAAATCCATCTGTGAGCTTGAAAATAAAAATGCAAAAGATTTGGAAATACGATGAATGGGAGGGTGTTCCCCGTATAAACACAACTACAGCAAGAGCTTCACGACTCAAGCGTAAAAACCGAGTGGAATTGCTTTTTTAAACCCATTAGCATTTATGATAATGGTTCTTACGCACATCTGCATTTAAACAAGTAGTGTAATGTATGCAGGTCGTGTACACTTTATATTAGCGTGTAATGTAGGACTATTGCACATTATGCATCTCAGGAAAAAAATTGTTTTAAAACGGGACTCTAGTAAAGTGTATAGCTGGTGTGGAGTGTGTACTGGTATGAGAGTGCATGTTGCTCACATTACAATTACATGCACAATTCACGACTCTCACAATGATACGAGAGGACAAAGTATAACAATGTGGATTAACAATTATTGCAGAAAATGCAGAGCAACCTTTAAAGTTTGCTATTTTTCTTTTCTCTGTACATTCAATATCACAATACAATCGTATTCTGAGCTAGGTGGCGCGTGTCAACATTGTTATTAAATGTGACACATGGGTAGAAACTTTTTCCGCTTAAAATTTCTACCATCTCTATCAACTAAAGTTGATGTGATATATGCCTCAAGTGTAATGCCTACTAGGAGGAAAAGCTATTTTCGAGTGTAATGTAATTCCTAAAAGTCCTCATGTGTCATGAGAATTTCTCACTTGCATATGAAATGAAATAATTCCACTTGTATTTATTCATTTTTTCAGCTAGCGCATTAATTTCATCCCGTTTAACTTTTTTTGTCAACAACACCCAAAAACATGATGCCTCTCTGCATTCACTTGTAAAATGGCTTGGTTATGTCTACCTGCGTATATATTTCTGTCTATAGCACAACTGGCAGCTTTCTCACATTAACACAATTTTTATTCATTAGTTTATGTACCTTGGTTATGGCTACCGCCTATAACACTGCGAATTTACATGGGCTCCAATGACCTAATAATCTCACCCCTTTTGTTAAAAAGTTAAAAAAAAAAGACTTTGGAAAGCCGACTTTGACGACGACATATAATACGTATTATGGTCGTATCTGGTTGTCTCTTTTTTCTCAAATGTTGAGCACGCTTCCTTTGCACTCTCACTCGAGTTGTTTTTGTTGGAGTGGGAGCTAGCTCAATATATGAAATGTTTTGAAGAGGGCTTCAAACAAAAGTGGCATATTAGCACAGGAAGTGGTTTATCAATGCCTAGCGTAGTTGTGCGGAAGAGTCCTGGAAGGGAGAACACTTCTCTTTCAATTCTCTGTCACCTTCTATTTCTTCTAATATTTATTCTTTCACGAGACAGGATGTTCTCGTTGATATCGGCGGACATTTCCCAGTATTGAAAATGAAGCTGTAGCCGTACTAACACCATTTTTACATCAGGGTTCCGGGTGACGGCAATAGTTTCCTAGAAAACTGTGGCACTTATCCGTGTAGTGGATGATGTCAGGCTTGAAGCAGCTTAAAGCCCCACTTTAAGTGGGAAAAATCACATGTCAAATACACTTGAGCTGTAACCGGCTCCGTTACCTACTAAGTGCACACAACTTTTATTAGAGCCTGCCATCCGATTTCTCGAAATGGCAATGTCAACTGTAAATGTTCACAATTGAAATCAGCAAGTTCACAGGAACACTCATTTATTACCCAAAATCCAATCCTGGTGAAATACTTGTTTTTGTTTTCTTTGAAAGTCATGCTCATGCTCCCTTTACTGTGAAAGAGATAAGTCACATTAACGAAAAACATCCGCATTATTCTTTGGGATGACTGACGTTGGCGGTGTAACGTACGCAAAAGATTATCCGAAATGATGAAAAATGACGCAGCACTTTCGTACGTACGTACCGTACCGATTCCGTACGTGGTCGTAGAATTTCATCTAACTGTAAAAATGATAAGTGATAAGCATAAAAATAATGTTTCATATATATTCTCCCGAATCATCATGTGTGTCCACTGCGACTTTTTATACCATCTGCGTAGTTTACGTGGGGGTTTGTTAACATGTGAAAATCATTCTGGTAAATAATCCCATTCATATAATTTTTATTATCTTGAGAAATTATTATTCCAAGAGGGAAAACCAATACAGACTAGAGAAAAGGGTTCAGTTATTTTAAGAAACTTGTTGTGGTCTTTATTATCCTCCCTTTGGGTGGATTCCGCTTGTTAATTGTGCAAACTAAAGATGCGTTATGGTCCTCCGAGGATCTTGCAAAAGAGGAACTTGAGTGAAAAAGATGAGGATGAGCGCATATGTCAGCTATTTTTTCTCTCATGGTGAATATTATTATGCAGCATAATAATCAAGTTCCTCTTGTTGTTTGTGTGTCTGTGTCTCTTTAACTAACAGATGATGACTTGAAAGGAAGGAAGAAAAGGAATACTTATATTCTCAAGAAGTGATGCAAGGTAGACCATTAAAATTAAGATTTCACATGCGTCCAAGAATACGACATCTCTCTGAACAGTCATCCTTTTCCTTACTTAACTTCTCTTCATCATCAGTTAGACTTTCATAGTTCGCGGAACGGGATACATTTTTTTGAAACGTAGGCGGATATATTATTATTTTGTAGCTGCCACTTCTTACTTCACTTCTCGTCATCATCTCTTTAGATGGTGAAGTTGCTCCTTCTCCCTCTACAGTGGAGAAGGCAGGGCGAGCACCGACAAAATAATGAGAAGTGACATAAACCTGTTTTATTTTATTGTAGAGGGATGTAACAACCTTATTTTCAATTCAAAAAGGAACATCAACTAAAGAGATTACTCTTTTGTAACTAAAATGGAGGTTGTATGTTCACTTGAGCAATTTTCATCTTTCGCTGCATCATTTTCATATTGTATGATGCATCAATATTACTACTCGTTTTCTTTGATGACGATGCTACTGCTCATGCTGATGGTGATGTGATGTGTCCGTTAAAAGAGAGAAAAAAAGTGGATTTGTAAACCTACATTTTCAGCTAGTGCATTTTATCCCTTTGGGAGTTTATTTTAAAGTTGTGTGCTAGAGCAACTCCTTACATTATGTTTGTCTAGCTGTAATACGCTTTGTCCTTCAATCTCGTCAATAACCACACAACACAAAAAATGAAATATCTAGTCCTTGCTTTGCATATTGCATATAATTTCATTTTAAAGGCTAATACTAATGCAACAATCTATTGTCAAAGTTACATTCAAATGTGCTCCAATGAATGAATGATTGCAGTAAGTAATTTTTGTTTAAATTTCAATTCAATCAATAAAACTAGCATTGGCTAGGGACGAGGACATTTGGGATACGAGTCTAATGGGATTTTCATACAAAAGGATGTTTTTGTACTTTTATAGGATGTCGGGGAAACGAGTTTCAGCTGTTTCATTTTCTGTGTCAAATTCAAGTTAAAGAATTTTTTCAACAAAAATTTGTATTTATGATGTTTGCAAAGGAAGAAGACGAAATAAAAAGGATACACATTATGTTGCCATACTTTCGGATATTTTTCGTGAACTGATACTTTATTCTTGGGAAAATCCTGTTTACATCAGCAGGGTGCAAATGTGTTCAGCAGTAATTTGACTTGAGAGATGCAACACACACACACTCGAATATAAATATGTACGTATACATAGTCTAGGAGATTTGCGGATTCTCTGATGGCAGTGTGCCATATGCGTCTGGCATGACCCTCGACTTGACACATTACTCCTTTTCTCTCGCAAACTTCTCAATATTATATTTATGCATGCATTCCCACCATTTGTGACTCACCCACTGTTGTATCGTGAATGAGAAGTGAGAATTGTGATGGTAAATTGGAGTATTTCACTTTCTGAGGAAAAATGGAGGACCAACGAGTGGACGTTAGTACACTACAATATTCTATCATTCCAATTTCGTATGCTTGTGTACTCACATTTGAAGCATGCAAAAGCGTAAAATTGTTTGGGGTGCTATGTAACCCAACACTGTTGTGAGAATGAAATCAAGGAAAAGAGTAGTTTCAGTTCAGAGAGCCAGGTGAATGGTTCGTTTCATGATTCACGGTTTTTTACCACTGTTAACGACTTCCCTTACACCATTTTCTGGGTGTTATGTGGGTGCTAAACGTGAACTGGGTTAGATGTAGTCATTCATCTCGAGAGAAAATATATAGATCAATAAACAGCTCAGCGCTTGGTAAAACTTAAGCTTTTATATTCCTTTCCCTCTACATTACTTTCTTACATCTCCTTTCATATTTATTTAAATGTCGGCTCAACCCAAAAATCACTCATGGAAATACTGGATCACGTCAAAATAAAGAGAGAAGTTATAAGTTTCGATTTTTCATCTAAATGCATCGAAATGAAACCATGTAGCCATTTATGATTGTAAGAACCTACAAACTAAAGCTGTATAGATTAAAGCATCAAAGGAAATGATATATTTTGCATAGAAATGTGAAAAGCGATTATGCTTGAAAAAATAGTTGTCAAAAAGCTATAGCACATACATACAGGTTAGCATGTTTAGGCATCCTTTGTAGTTATTTTTCTCTTTCTTTCTTAAAACGAACTGATGATGAATACTAAAAAAACCAGTTCCCTATTTCCCTGCCGTATTTCACATTTTAACTGTTTGGATAACAGGGATAATATTATTTTTTCCTTTTGGATTTGGTCACATCCAGAGATTGCATTGGAGACAAAGACTAACTTGCCTTTTACGAATGCAGTTAAAAGGAATATACAGAGATACGCGTCTTTTTCAAAAAGAAAATGGTAAACCAGTGTAAACACCAGATTTGATATGGAATACAGGAGTTCTCTGTGGGGGTTAAAAGTTCTGTGTGAACTGTGGCATCTTTTGTGTATCTCATGCAGCTAAATTTGTAAGAAGAGGTATCATTTTTACATGAGCCACCTCCTTGAGAGGATTTTTTTAAGTGGAAAGGACAAGCGTGGAAAAGAAAATGGAAGAAAGTGTCAAACAACAGCTAGAACGCAAGGACAATGCAATTTATATTTTAATATGACGTTACTCTTTTTTTGCCCTCGCTCTCCATTCCACCTTCTTATGAGGAGGATAAAGAGGAGCGGAAGGGAAAAATGCAATGGGGTACATTATATCTTCTTAACTGCGAAAGAAGAAGATATATATTATACTGCGTGCATTTTTATGCAACATGCTGTTCTCTCCACTTCGGGAATCTTTGATGTTGACGATCATGTTTTCATGTTGGATGGATTCTCTCTGTGGCAGTTACGCTTCGAAGTCATCGCACAGACATCTCCTTCAAACCAAATTAGGCATGATATAATTATCTTATGTGGAAATTCTTTTAATGCTCCTTGTACGTGTCTTCTTTTGATGTCAACATTTGTTTTTTACTCGTATGGAAAGTACATGTGTAACATTTCTCTGGGACTAGTATAATATCACTTTGAGTTCTACCCGAACCTCTGTGCACTTTGTATGCAAAAGAAGCCGAAGAGAAATTTACATTGGGTTCCACTTGGCAGGATTAACCTTATTACTGGATAATATTCATGTCAAACTAAAAGGATTTTTACTAGGTGGAAGGTGGATATGAAATGACATGTCAGCTTGCAACAATATAAAAAGGGAATTTTCTCTCTCTGAAATTGAGAACCAGAGTGGAACAGAGTGATGCTAATTGGGATCATGCAGGCTTTCATTAAAATCCTGGATCTAATTTTCCATTTTGATATTTTGGGATTCGTATATCCAAATCATTTAAAGTAATGAGCTTGTTTGAAAGTTCTGATGGGATTGGTAGGGGGCTGGAGATGAAATTAAATTGTCAATTGGAAACCCCACCGTTGTCATTAGTCATTGTGTAATTCGGAGGAGATTTCAGTGTTCAATTATTATTTTTTCCCTGTGGCTCAGTTTGGAAAATTCGACTTCAAATACAAGTTTCATATTGCATTGTGCAGTGTAACGTGACTTGGAATAAATAAAAGCAATTAGAGTTGTCATATCATATCTGCATGAAATTAAGATAAAACTATAATAAAAATTAGTGAAGTTGCTGAGTTGTGAGTCTCCTTTTATCTCCAGTTCATTAAATGTGACGAGTTGATGACTCTGCTATGTCTACTTTATTGTATATTATAACGTTAATATTTGATCACAACATTTTTTCTTCTCGATATTCTATCAAGCTATTCATGTAATGGTAATAATGTTATGCATTTCTCTAAATTACGCAACGTTACCAAATCTAGACAAATAATAAAATACAAGCATAAATTTCACTATCCAAGAGAGTCAAAACAAGGTTACAATTAAAAAGGATTAATATCTTGCTTAGTGAAAGGTTAAGGAGCTTTATGTCAAATCGTCAGTTCTGGTCATCATCATGAATACATAAAATTCCGCCACAGTCGATAGTCGTCTCCTTTCCAGTGTAACGATAAGTTCAAAGGTTCCCTGTATTTTATTCACATTTTTTTTTATTATTATACCAAATCAACCCAAATACTCGAGCAATCGGCATTCCTGACTGGGGCAAAAGTGCAGAGAATGATATAGTTAGCAATGCAATGGTTGCAAATGCAAACATCCCTTGACTTGACTGTCGACTTTTGACTACTTGGTTTGTTTGCAATTCATATCCAAATATTTTCCAATGCAGAAAGGACAATCAAGCCCACAACCATATCGGTATTTTTTCTTCGATGGAGCTACTTAATTGTGCAAATATGGCTGGCTTAGATTCGTAAATAAAACTCGGAAATATTGATTCTTTCCGGCAATACATTACTGCATTCAAATTGAACTGCCGTTGTTGACTATATATTTGTTTTTCCCCTCTCTCACGGTACATAACAGTAACATTCAATGCAAATACGCAGAGCAGAGTGGACGGATATAAGAGAGAAAAAATGGAGAAAATGATATAGCTTATCACATCACTTGAGCAAAATGTATTACGTGGGGAATACAGCGAAAGTTCAATGAATTTAGGAATGACCTCCTTTTTTATGCCGTTGGAAAAGTATGTAATAATAGTGGTATATATGTGAATAGGTATCTCCTCTTTCTGTCTTGCCTTCCTGTCTGCAAGGTCCAGTAGTGGAATTTGTGGTGCTGCCCACACAAAAGCATAATAATGATAGATAGAATGCGAATGCTATGCAATATTATCCTCTCCTGCTTATATGCTAGCGTTATAGCTGGTTAAGAAGAAAAGAGGAGCAGCTCACACACACACACAGCTTACCGTGCATTTTTATTGACTTTTTTCTCTTCTTTTTCTGCCTCCTTCTTTTCTTATCGTATTATTATGATTATGTCTTGAGGCTGATATTATTACTCCTTTCTATAACAGAACACGGAATCTTATTCCTTAATCTTGAAAAAAGCCTCTTATTTATAGGGGAAAAATTCTCTTATCTTTTATGTTTGTCTAATATGTATTAAATTCAGTTGAAGCAGAAAAAGCCACAAGGCTGTGGAAGATTCACATGAATGATGTATAAAGGGTTAGCTGGTGAATAGACCACTTTTCTTTAAATGCTTCCTATTTTACACGCATCACCGCTCATTCTCTGTGTAAGTAAGAGTGTGTGAGTGTGGAATGAGGAGAAATATGACATGATCAATTTTTTCCCTTTTCTCTCTCTGACTTGTCGTTAAAACATCTCTGATTAAAAGTTAAAGTAGGATTCCAGCTCTTGATGTGAGAGCAAAAGAGCCGAGTTAATGCTACTAGTGACGTCCATTGTACAAGTCAAAAGTTCTTTAAATGTGGTCATGCTTGAGAATAAAAATATATGAAATGTTACTTAAACATCCACTTTTCCTTTTTCTTTATTTAACACATATGTACTCAATTTGAGGCTCAGCATTCTGCGCACATACAAACATGTAGTCTACATCATTTTTTTTCTAGTGACCTGAAGAAGGAGGATTCATGCAATTTGAATTGTAATTGATGTTTGGTGGCTTTGAGATGGTGTATTGAAAATAGAAAAAAAATGTGGGGAGTGATATGATGTATGTCAGGAGTTTTTTGGGGGAACTATCTTTAAGCTGTGAAGCCCCTGAGAGAAAATAGATGTTCAGTGGACCAAGGGATATTTTTGGTGGTGGAAGCCATAACCCAAGAATAATTTTCTCGTCGGTGCTCTCTTTTTCTCATTTTTTGAGTCTTGAGTTGAGACGTCGATGAGTATGTGACGTGATGTGAATTTCCGTCAAAGTAAACTTATGAGCTTTTCTGAAGAGGAAAAAGAGCATCCCCGTCAGTGCCATCCGGTACTAGTAAAAGGGCTTCAGGGTAACAAGATATATTCTTTAAAAACTTTTTCAAGTGTTTGAAATAGGAAGGAACATAGATTGTACAATTTTTTTATCATTACATTTCTTCCGATTGGAAAATTGGATATTTTGGAAGGTCACTTCAAACTGATCGATTTTTCATTTGATTGAGCAACATGAAAAAAATTGTGATTCTCTGGTCTTGTGATCACCAGTTTTTTTATCCCTTGAAGGTATTCAATACTTTTGAGTGTAGGACCTTGTGAAATGATAAGATTCGTAGAAAATTGTCTGAATTTTTTCTCCCTGTCTGGAGAAATAAAGTGAAGTAAAGTGTAGTCTTCAATTTCACACTAATTTCAACACACCACAACACTATCAAGTTCCCACTATTCCATTCTCGACCACTCGTCGAAAGTTTAAGAAGCCTACAAGGGCACAACTGACGTCATTCTCTGGGCGCTTTCATTTCCTGTCCTGTAATACTAGTGTACAAACAACCATATTAATAATACACTGAAGAATCCGAGAAATGTTGCGAAACATACAAAAAAAGGATTTTTTTATCATGCTCACCACCCGGACCATTCTCTTTCTGATGCCTTTCACAGCTTTGTGAGTAAAGTAACTCAAGAAGGGTCTTGAAGTCTGCTAGCCGCATTATCATACTTGCCGTTGATAGAATCGCGTCTATTATTAGATTGTCATAAAAAGAATATCCTGTGGTAGTATGGAATGAGAATGATTTTCTTTCTCATATTCTTTCGTAGGGAGTGTTTGATGTCAAGGAAATGAATAATGGAGTTAGTCGGTCTCCCATTTTTTCTGACAACAGACAGTAATTAAACCTCTAGGTCAGCTTTCAAGGAGTTGCAAATACTTTTGGGAAATGGGTTGACTCACACAAATGGAAGAAAATTACTTAATCTCTAGTCTAGTTTCATCTGCATGTTTATCCTTCCATTATTGCCAGGCTTGACATTCCAACTCCACGCCCACTCTGGCTCATATAGTTTACTAATTTGGTGTCCCATTTCTCCATCCAACTTCCGCATTACATTGCCGTGCCCTTCCTTGCAATACGTGGAAGCACATATCAATTCGAGCTTAAGCACGAATTATTATGTCAAATCAGAGATTTTTTTCTTCTCTTTTCAGAGAGAGAGAGAGCAATTACAAAAGTGGGTGTCAATTTGACAGAGCCCATTTCATAGTCTAGGATTAGACTTTGATGGAAGGCTTGGATTGATGTTTGCGGTGGAGCTTGACGAGCTATGAATTTTCATGCTCGTTGTCTGCTATTGATAAGGTTTAATTACGTCGGGAAATTGCTGGATTTATCCTTTGCCACTGTTTCTTGTACAGATGCATTGGGTGATTTACTCATCCAGTGTTTTGCTTTATTATAGAGAATTTAATGACTGTTATAATATAATCCTTTTACATAGAGGAAATCTACTCTTTGTTCAAGCCATAGTCATAATATCATTTTGAGGTTTGATTACCGTCTTTCATTCTCCTTCTTACTTTATCCTTCTGTCCTGTTGTAGTTAGCGAGCAAAAGTGGAAGCTCTGAAGTGAGCCACTTAATGTGCATGTTGTTCACTTTCATGTGACATCATGTTTACTTTGATGTGAACAGACGGACATGCCTGTATGTTGGAGCTATATGCTCACAATCAAACTGAAGGTTAAGAAGAAGAAAAAATCGTGGACACTGCCATTGAGTAGCTGTCAAATTTCGTTTTCTTATTCAAGCCAGAATACGTGAAAGAATCGACTTGAGGGAAAAAATTTGGACAAGTGTAACCGATAAGAATGGGAGGAAGCAAGGAAGAAGCTAAAGAAAGGCGGTTGACATGGACATGTGAATGTTTACACTCATCCTGAAAAACCTTGATCAAATATAAATGAGTGAATCCTGTGACTACGAACAGGATTCATTATACGGGCTAATGCTCATGTTTGTGTATATTTGCTTGACAGAGGGGAAAAAAGAGAAAAAGTGAATGATGTGATGTGATATGACTTGTCAGTAAGTCTTTTTTAGAGTTTCCCCTTGGGTCATTCGTATCATCGTTTTTTTGTCGATGTAACAGGATCTCATCCCATGTGTCTTCTTCACATTTACTTAACTGTTGGCTGACCCTTGATTTTATCGAAGGATTTAGTTAAATGACATTGGTGCATATGATGAAACCTGAGACGACACTTTAAAATATGTGCACAGTCAAGTGTATAAAGAGCACACAAGGAATTTATGCTGTGAAAGACATTACACCCACAGAAATATGGAGACAGAGGATTAGTTGAAAAAGTTTAAGGATTATCTTTTTATGGGCTATCCTAACAATCCCATCCTTTATCCAGAGAGACTATTTAAACTTTTCAGGTAGTCCTTTTAAACCTTTTTTAAACAAACTTTGTCTTGTGGGCATTGAGAGAGCTTATAAAATGGTGAAACTCATATTTGAACAATTTTAACGATTGTTTATTACTCTAGATGGAGTTTTGATAAGATTGTATTTCTCGTAATTACTAATTAAATTAGACTAACGTATTCTCAAATCTGTAAACTTTCCGTATTCATCAATTAACGAATTTACAAAGCTCTAATCATTTTTTTATCACAAGTGTGCATGACTCACATTTGGCAAGGGTGCGTAGTAACAGAAAAACTTACAAAAGTGAATAGCAAAAAAAGTGATAATAATCAAGTGATATACAGCTTGACTGACTTGTCTGAAAATCAAAAAAACGCTAATAAATTCATTTTACTTGATTAACTGTACACAGTACACTGTAAAGCATTAATGAAGAGGCTAGTTAAGGAAAATGCTTGACCTCAGTCAGTGTGGTCTTTGTTTTTTAGTAAAAGGCTATTTAAAAAGTCGGCTTACACTCTTTGTGCTACACACAAGGAGAGTTTAACTAAGGAAAAACTTTTTTTTACGACTTCAGTTATCTATTATAGCTAAGAATCCATATTCATAATATTTTCTGATATTACTCTCTTGTTTTTAATAATAATGGTAAAGTAAAAATATATACACACTTTGTGCTTTTATTCTTATTCAACTCATTCCTACAACTCACGACTACAGTACTTTTGACTGTTGTTCACAACTTAAAAATTCAATCTTGGTTTAATGGTCAATGAATTCACGCTTGCTGGATGCAGAGTTTCTCTGCTAAAATTTTATATCCCTCTCTGCTTCCTATGCATAATACACGAGGAATGAGTTGGGTACACGTGAAGTAGGTAGATAACTAAAAAACTACTCTTGGTACACACAATTTTTCAACGTAATCTTTGCTAGTTCGAAGAACGGGAAAAAATGTAGACTTCTTTTGGTTGTTTTTTATCACGATATGATATATACATGCATGAAGGGAGGTACATCTTAAAGGTGATCTATATAATGGTAGTGTTAAAAAAGCACTGATCCAACAATAAACTCGCCGTGTTTTCGTATTCCTCTTGTGAAGAGATTTTTGTATCCTGTATGCAAGATGAGGTAGGTGGACTATCTGTATCTTGCAAGAATACAATCATCGAGAGAGCCAACGAACGGTGAGGTGATATTTTGAATAGTTCCTCAGAGTAATACTCACCAATCTTGGTATGTGTCTATGTGCATGTGTTGCCGTTGGGTTGTTGTAACAATGTGGATTGTAGAGAGATACATGTATGTTTTTAGAATAGGGATGTGTATTGTAAATTGTATACACAGCAAGGGAAATTGGAGTAGTGTAGTGTATTTAATCCACCCCTTCATCTTCTTCATCTTGTTGAGAATATAGAATAATTAAAGAATGCCTAATTTAGACGTTGCAAGTTATAGACTCTTCCCTATACATTTTTTCGGGATAGCGACTTCATGTCATAATCATGCGTGCGTTGTGGTGCCGTTAAGGACTAAAAAATTGTATGATATGCTATATTGATAGTTTTATAGGATTTGCACTATGAGTAAATGAAATAGGTAGTGAGTAAATCTAATGGATTGGGAATAATTTCAATGGCTCTTTTGATACCAGCTTAGAAAATTCTGTAGAGACTTGATAATCCTCCATTATTAAGATGAAAATTAAGAACGGTGGGTTTTTCCTTTTGCAACGAGGTAGTGGTGTGCAACAGTGAGCGCAGCATAAAGAGCAAGAAAAAATATCAGAAAGTAATATCTGAAAATTATTAATATTAGAAAGTGAAATTCAATACATTTGAAGGATATTATATAGGGAGGAATTGGAATAGTTGAATTTTTGCGAGCATGGTTTTGCAAAAAAAGGTTATAGGATTTTGTGGTATGAAAGAGATCTCTTTAATAAACGTTGTTCTCAATCTTGTCTTCTTTGTTTTGTAAGAGTAGCTCGAAAAGCTTCCCACAGAGACGGAGAAAAATATGTGGAAACTTGAGTTAAAGTAGGAGAGGCACTGCGTCTTAGGAATTCTTTTGGAGAATCCTATCCTTCCTACAGCAGCCATTGATTCAAGATGCTTAATATGTCGGATACCATAAAGATTTTGATTTGACATATAAAATTGTTAGTAGCATTACGAGAATTCCTCTGTTATTTATTACTCTCTACAGTATTTTCTTGGAAGGGAGTAATATAGAAACATTTTTATATACTTTGTGTTGTGATTTTGGTAGAAAAAATCTCTTGTCATTTTTAATATTGGTTATTTTTCTCTGAATAAAAAAAAGAGTTGCTTTCATTTAATAAAGATTGAGATTGATCGCTCCCTCCCTTTTTCGTAATATATGTGGTATATTGTTTATGCTCATCCTTCTACTTTGCTAGATTTTTTGGTGGCTTGGTGTACATGTTTATCCTCTTTATTGGTTCTTGTTTTTCTCTTCTTGTTGAACTCTAACTGATTTTGACAGACAGTTAGTTATTAATAAACGATGGAGTCATATATTATTAAATAATTGAAGTAGCATTATTTTTATGGGCAGAGGAGGGATTTCGTGAAATATATTTTTATTCATTGAGAGCCGGCAAGAGATGTATTGGAGGACAGAACCTTGAAGTGGATTCTGTAGAATTATTGCTATATTTATCATATATCCCTCGTATTCGAATGAAAGTCAAATTTCTTATCAAAACTGCTTAGCTTTGAACCACACGATTTTCGCATACCACAAATGCCTCTTCCTTCAATCATTGGATGGTTTGGATCCATAATAAATTTAACTATTCTTGAATACTTCTCTCCTGAAGGAATTTTGTGACCTTGTGATGTATTTGTGTGGTCTTGTACTGAGGAATCCCTTTTAGTCTAAATGCAATAATATTGTTCAAATAATTAAGACAATTCGTTTTTTTGTCTGGCGGTTAAACAGAGTATTTCAGAAGTACACTAATTTATGTAACTACCTCAACAAAGAGAATAGAAACAGGTATGCTTTTTGTTAAACACGTGAAACTGGCTGTGTACTATCATTTGATGATCTTAAAATTGTTAACAGTTTATTTGCTAATTCCAATTTGCAAAACATTGGATTTGGCAGAAAATTGTGGATTTTATCCAAAATTTTCGATAAAAGTTGGTATATGGTTTTTGAGAGAGCTGAATCATAGTAGTACCTATCACTTCTGCTTTTAAACAATTTAACCTGGAGCAATTAATTGTCCCGTTGGAAAGTATGAGATAGCATCTCCCTTGTTAGCTGAGAATAGAGTTGAGAGAAATACTTTCTCATGAAACGTGTTCCTCTCCTCCCTCAATCTGACAAAGGTAATTTTAGATGTATATTTATGTTTGGTATACAATGAAATTTGTCCGTGTGAACAGATGTGCTCTCACACAAGCAGAGAGAAAAGGTACACGACAAAAATATTCTCGTGTGTTGGTCTCGTTTTTTTTCCACTGTGAGAAACCATGAGGATCTCAGTTCCTTTCATATTGTGAAACATCGAGAGACAGGCAAAAAATTCAGTCAGTTCAGTCAGACCAAGTTGGTCTATTTCGTGTTTTGAGCAGTAGCAGTGCTCTCCTGGTTGATATCACGGAAGAGAATCGATATACGCGTAGACTACGTGGAATGAAAGCTGGCAAAGTTCTACGGAAAAGAACACGCAGTCGGTCCAAGTCAGACAAGTAAACGCACAAACACACGCACACCCAGCCACTCTTTCCCAACGATAGAGAAGAGCGGAGAGAGTGAGACAGACAATCACGCACATTCTCTAAATCTCCATGGCTTAAATGCACGCACTCGGTGTACGACAAGCTCCAAGCCCCCTACAGCTCTTTAACATCAACATACTTTCCAAGTTCACATTATACAGATGTACCTAACTCTCTGTCTACATGTGCTGTAATATATAAAAATGGAATCATCCCTCGCATTCGTAGGGTATTTTTATCGATCCTCTATCCAGCAAAAAGAAGAAACCCTGGTTTCAAAATATTACAACAGCAACAGACCAAATCCAAGTTAACACTTGGAGCCGTCCAATTCTTTTCCATGAGATCGGAACGCATTATGTAATACAACCACGACGATGAACTCTGTGAGGGCAAAAGAGGAAACAGACTTGAGAGTTGACGATGGAATAGGTATACGCACACACACACACACGGGCACGCACACATTCTGAACAAGTTACATTATTAGGATGACTGAGCACACAAGTATTTTGTCTCTCCCTTACCCTTATTCACAAAAAGAATGGAAGAGAGAGAGAGATTCAGTATTGGATTGAGAAAGGATCTCGTTTTAGACTTGCACACTAACTTGACGTTCCTGTCCCCCACATAACATTCTCGAGTGGTGGTAAATGCACAATGTGGAAAAACCAAATATGCCAATATCCTCCGTGAATAGATTGAAAAGCACGTGAAATTTTGTGTACAAGAAGATTACAAGTAATTTCAAAGGGGATATTCCTCCTCACCAACAAAAGACAAAGGAAAAGGCGACAAGGGAAGGAAAGATGAATGTTTTATGGGGAAGCTTCCTGATTATTTACTGTTTTTTTATCCAAGTCTTCATGTTAAGTTCTCGTAGACAACACCATTCTCCAGAGTTCTTCAAACGGCGACCATTACTAATGCTTGGAACGACGTCAGCTGCATTTAAACTGTGTACTTTTGGATGCAATGATATTATTATTGCTAGTATATTACCTATATATATATATGTATCTGTGAAATAGGGAGAGAGTGAGGGGAATTTTAACCCTTATACTACTGTCTCTATACATAAGATCCCCTACTTGGCACCATCACTACTTTTGCTTCATGTTTGTGTCCTTGTTTATACATTCGGAAACGAGCATCATGCAATAAAAGTAGAAAGCTAGTAACATTCTCCTGTGATATAGAGCAACCGTTTGTAAGAGAAGATGAGGAAATTAAAACTTGTTCAGTCTCCGTATGATAGGATATTAATGGGATCGAGGAAATGTTTAAACTGAGACTTGATAGCACAGCTGTTAGATAGAATATGAGAGAGGTTTTAATTGAAATTTTAATTTGTGTAAATGGCTTGTGAACCCTTGGCAAAAACATCTCGTCAATATTGCTCAAAGTCATATTGGATTTCACTTCATGTGATGAGTCATATGTAAAAGCTGGATAAATGTTAATTTCCTTATGAAGAATGATGCGACGTGCGTTTATGTTAAGCTAGCAATTTGTTAAATTGTCAGGTTTTGACAAAAGACGACAGAAATATGAGACAAGGCAAGGTCCACTTTTGTAAAATGACGAGTGTAAGTAATCAACTTATGCATTGAAAACAGTTGTTTTAAAAAAGTGAATCATTCTTTTTTAAAAGGATGGGGACATTTGTAGTAATTTCTTTTGTGATGTATTAGTCAGTCAGTCAATTCTAGAATAAGTGTCATTATCTTGTTGGAGCAGATGTCAGATGTACTCGATGAACCTGGAAATGACACTGCTTGTTGCATGCCATGCATGTGATGATGATGATGCTTCATCATGTAGACGTTTTGCTTTGTGGTGTGAACTCAAATTTAATATTCTCCCATCCCCATCAGTCGTGGATGACGACCGAACGGATGAGAAAACTCAGGGGAAATAGGATATTATGCATGGTCGTAATAAAATCTTATATATATTTTTTTAAATTTAATTTTGTGCACATCGTAAAAATCCCATTTGCTCCAAGATGGAGAATGCAAATGGAAAGTGGGCAGGTTTTATAGAGAAGATTTCATTTGAGGTTTAGGCTCCTCTTCCACAATATGATAAAATCCACGCAAGACGAGACGTTGAGAGAGAGAGAGAGGAAAGGTGCAAAAGAGCAAGCTTTAATGTTAAACGACGACACTATTACCTCTGGCCGAGGCAAAGCTGTGATTTCACGCTGTTATATAGCGATTCACAGACATGCAATATAACTTTTGAATGTGTTTTATTTTATTTTATTCTCGATGCTTTTGAGGGCATGCATAAGGAGCAGAGAAGTTAAACATTTTATTATTTTTTCTCCTTCATCCTCTTCTTCTCCTTCTTTAAAGTGTCGGAAGAGAGAAAGCCTCAAGGTGGATAGGATTGCATGGGATTATCGTGAATGTATGTGTGTGTTGAGCTGTTGGTTTATGGTGTGCGCAAACCAAGAGGAGGTTTTTATGGTGGGTAGTTTTATGAAACACATGGGTTGGAAAATAGACCAAAAAATACGTCACTTTTTTTCAAGCCGTTGTAGCTTTGCGTGGCAATTGATGAAATACACGGAGATTGTGAGATGCTGGTGGTGGCGATGATGACGTTTTTTTTGTCATAAAGAACTTTATCTCTTGAAAAAGTTGCGTGTATGTTTCTACAAGTGGATTTTAGCTGAATGTAATATTATATATAATAATACTATTCAATACAGTAATGGTTTAGTAGTCAACAGGGTCTTTTATTATTGCATCCCTTTACTATATGGCCATCATCCACGATGACAAGAGGAATATGACGATGATATTCCTCAAAAAAATTTAGTATTGCACTTTCTTATCATAGTTTATTGCAGTTGGCTATATTATATGAGTCTGTCTCTGAACAGAGTAGACTTTTTCGCTCTCTTCTTTTTCCTTGTGTCTGTGTGACCTATATTAAAGTCGGTCGTTGTGTTCCACACCACAGTAAAGTATACTAGTGTGCGGTGTAGTGTTAAGGAACTGTAAGGGAGAGAACATAATATGGCCTACCTATTATATGCATTTCTCAACAAGTCAAGTGCAGTTTTTTTCTCTTCTCTATGCCCATATATAATAATTACAATGTATCAACAGCGTGCACACTCACACACCTGAGTATTGAAAACTCTCTGACATTGTTCCTTAGTTAAGTATATAACGTGTACTTGTAAATAAATACACACACAATATGAGACACATGTAAACATAATAAAATTTTCCTTCAAGATTACTCGCCCCCTTGGCCGTTGGTGTCTCTTGCAAAGGGAGGTAAACTATTTGTAGCGTGAGTATTGGCGACCGACGACTATTAGAGTAATGTTGTCATGCTTTATGAATGCTCTATCAGGAGTCGTTATCATCGTCTTTTTTCGTCATTCATGTCGTTTCATGTGAGTAAACTGTTAGTTACAAAGGTTAGGGAGCTGCCCAATTGAGAATTCATCTGGGTAAAATGTTATTTATCTGAGTCCTCTCTCACATTTCCCTCTCCTTCTCTTACCAAAAGCCAATATTTCACTATTACTGTCATTACTATTTATCAGGATAATATTACTCACCGGTGCAGCTAGTTTTTGGTGAGCGCATGAAATGTGTATAACATACTTCAGTTTACGACCGAGTTTCTCTGTCCATCCTTCCATAAGACCCGTTAACAATTCACAAGTGTACTTTGAGAGAGGGAGTGAGGAGCAGTCAGTCAATAATATATATAGAGAGAGAGCTCAAGTCAGAAGAAAAATATTTCCCTAGTAAAAAGGCACAATAATATACTCCCTTCTTTTTCTTTCCATATTGTACACTTATTGAACTAATTTTACCTCTTTCGTTCGTGTTGTCTTTATGTCGTCACTAGAGCGGGAGTTGGTAGCGTGACAAAAGGAAAAAAGGTGGAAGTAGTTGGAGAATTGCTTGAATAATGAATGTCATATTGTCTCCTAAAATCACACTGTGCCATCGCATAAGTTCTAAGTATGATTCCAACTTGTCATGCATGCAAAATGAGTACAGCTCCACAAGGGTTGGAGCCAACTCAAAGTTATACATATATATGCGTGATGATTGGCTTTCCCAACGTTTCAAAATGAGGTATTAAATTGATTCCACTCAACTCACCAACTCTTTTTTTCTCCATCAGCCTTTTTCTGCCGACAGATTTCCGCCTTTGGAAAAATAACGACTTTCTTTATCAATGCCAATGCCTGCAAAACTGAATTATGGAGAGAGGAGTCATGTTGTGTGCTACGTAATGAGAGCCATGTTTTCCCTGCTTGTTATTTACACTGTGAGAATATCAAAACGACGTTTGCGGCTCGAAGCTCTATTAAGTAACGCTGAAAAAGTCATTGTTCTAATAAAGCTTGTAATTAGTAAACAAGCATTTTGCATTGGCTGTAGGTAGCTTTGTTGAGGAAGTCTCATTTTTCGTTTGAGAGAGGTAAAGAAAAGGCATAGGATATATTTGTTTAGATTATTCCAAAGTCTGGTAATTGAGGTATAGGTATAAACCTAGTTTGCTAATAGAGCCATATATAGGTATGCATAATATGCTTCCATGACCATAGCACCATCATAGCACCCATGATCAAATGTAGTCCCGAGGTGTACATTGCGAATATACATTTTTGGCATTAAAAACTGTCTATTCCTCATCATCTTCATTCATGTTTGATGACAAGATAGAGAAAAAGCATCCTAAAGCTACACGCCTCTCCTCAACCTGGATGGTTAAGGTGTACTCTTGAGAAGGAATGATGGTCACTGCTCCATTCTTGAGAAAAAAAAGAGCTCAAGTTGTTTTAATGCGATTGTTGCTCAAGCAATATCTAGTAATGAGCATGACGCCTTCGTCCAAAAGCTAAAAGCAATTGGTAAGGATGATGCGATCTAGGAAATGCAATGAACTAGCTCTCTCCGACTTGTGAATGTGCTAATGAACTTGTTTAGAACAAAATAATACAGTTTTGGTCATATTGGGAGTCTCAAGGTCCAGTTTTTAGCGTGGACGACGAATAAAGCTGGCTCAACTACCTAAAACACACGATGATGATGATGATGACTCGTCGTCGCTGGCAAAAGAGAAATAGTATTGCTCGTGTACAGCAAGCACGTTATACACATTTGTGACCAGCCATATTTTTTCTTCCCTTCATAGCTTTTATTTCCTATTCACGTACACACGTACATTTGGATATCGATTACTTTTTTCGTTACTATTTTTTCACCATAGTTGCCAGCCTGTTTGTTCGTTTTAATAAATTTTGAGCGACGGCTACAACAAACGAGGGAGAAGAAAAGCCTGCAAAACTTTTGTCTTATGCAAGACTCCCCATTAAGAAGATATCTTTTTTGAATGAGCACTGCATGCAAGATAATTTTTTGTTGTCTCAAGTTTTTGGTAATACACATGTACATTTTGTCTTTATATGGATGGATTTACCTATGTGGATGATTATGTCTTGTGTTCTTCCTAACCAGCCTCAGGATCCTTTGTTTTACTTGGTATGGAGTAATAATATGGGATGATGTATATCCTTGTATAGGAAAATGCTGTATCTCCATTCGTGTGTAATGTAATGTGACTTGCCGTATCATGTAACGTGTAAGACTAAGAGAAGGAAACCACACTTTGTCGTACTTAAGCTTTAAAGTACAGTTAAGTCATTATGTGGTGAAGGAAGGAAGTTGGTGTGTTCAGAAATGTGTGCAGTGTGCAGACCAAATTGTTGTATTGACCTATTCCCTCTTCCTGGGAAATTGAGCTCTTTGTTCGTCCAATATTTTGCCACAATATTCTATCCCATTATTACTTAATTGTAGGAATCGTTACGACCATAATCTTGTAATTATTATAATTGAACATCTTTCCTGTTTTTTTCGCAGAATGATCATTCAGATGTCCTTTGACTTTTGCAACTTTTCAAAAAATAAAATAAAAAATCTCTCTCCGTGGTCGTTAGTTTGCAAAGTAAAATGATGATGATGTGATGAGGCTGCAAGGCGAGTTAGCAACAAATTAGGATGGTTATGTTGCCCAAGAGTCAATATTCGTCTGGATGAGCATTATAATACAAGTTAACTGTAGTTTTGTGTGACTCATATAAGTAGTATGAACTATGAGTTGGAGAGGATAGATGAAATAATGTAGAGCTTGACAATAACAGTGTTAATAATTGGGAAAAATCGACTTGAAGGTCCTCCAATCCATTATTACATGGGATGATTTTCTCTCTGCATGTCAACGAAATGGCATGAGTTGTGATAGAAATGTGTAAATAGACTTAGGTGCATTAGACCCAAGCAGGGAAGAACATTATCATCCCATTGCCTGAGGACTTTGTAGAGAAAAATATCTTGGTCTGACAGTTGATAGTGAATTGGAAGAGATATGATGTGCATGATGTGTAATGGAATATTTTGCAGAGGCAAGTCTCTCCGAGGCAAGGTTGTGCACAGAGAGTTGATCATATTTACATTCAAATAATAGAGATCAAGTCGACTATTAATATGAATTAACATTTCTGCCTCTTAATTTCCTGTTAGTCAGCCCTTCACCTTGACTATGCAGGCTTGCATACTCCATCTTGTTTCTTTTTCATATCATCCTCATTCCTTGATCATTATCATCATAATCAGACAAGCTGGGCTGTTTTACTTCGGCTATTCCTCTCTCTCTCTCTCTTTGCTTGCATTTGTTGGCATGCATGCAAATCCGGTCAAGAAGTGGAGAGGGGTTTCTTGCAGTGATTCTCAATCTGCATGAAAACATGTTCACGATTAAAAGCAAAGGTACAGGCAGTCATCCTCAATGCTTATCAAGTTCACTGATATACATAATATATGTACTACCAATTTACTCTATACATTTTGGTACATGCGAAGAGATTTTTTTCTCAAAGACAAAATCATAATACGATATAGATTGAAACAGCCCGATCAAGTATTACAGCCGTTATATAGGAAGGTGGTGGGTTTGACTTTTGCTATATTAGCTTAACCAACGGTTACCGCAGTCTGGCCTGCTTACTCAGCAACAAAGAGAGAAAATCTCTTGCTCTTCTTTCTCATCTTTCGTGGCGTTTTCTTGAAACGTGTGATGAGTTGTGATGGGAGCAAAATATAAATGCTTTTCACGGTTTACTCGTTGAATATGGCCATGATGTCAAGCTGGCAATAACCTTTTTCTACTTTAAACCCCGAGAGCTTCATAAAGCATGTTCTGTTTTATAATATTTGAAAGGGATTTTTTCTCTCAAGTTTTGAATGTACATCTGGAATTGATTCATTCTCAAAAAAAGTTGTCATCATAAAAAGGAGGGAAACCAGTCTCAAAATATTTATCTTTCGTGTCTCCATCCTTTTAGGAAGGAATAATATGCAAAGTTGACGAAAGGAGATTTTGTGTAATGGTTTGTGGGAGCAAGAGTATTATCATATTATCAGAGAGTTGGCTGCGAATATGCAAATACTGGTCGTGAGGGAGTGCGAGAGGAGTAGTAATAATAATCATAAACTGGATTGCCAATTCAGTTTTCCTTTTTTGAAGAGTTGCATTGAGAGAGAAAGAATGCGCTTGTTATTATTATTACACGACTTTTGTTGGCGAATATTTAATCTTTTAAATTTAAGTACGGAGGCAAATCAATGTCGTTTTTGTAGGTAGCCGCTCTAAAACTGAATAATTTATAGCTTTTCTAGATTCGTCAGTTACCATAATGGATGAGTGGAGTCACTTCCAATCGCAAATTGTATCATCAAATGAGTTTTGTGTAATAAATGCTCAAGAAAAGAAAGCCATTTCATGTCAGGAGTGCTAAAAAAAATTGCTACTAACGGAATCCCCACTTACTTGTTCAAATTATTTAGAAAATGATGGGCACAGCTGGTTTGAATTGCAGAAGGAGTTGAGCTCTTGCTCAATTTTAAATGCCGCTTTGGACAAAACACTGAATTGTTAATGCGCGATGACATATACGGCACGAACACACGGGATTTCTAATTTCTTTAAAGGAATATCCTTTCTCAACCTACTGACATTGAAAAGTGTTTCTCTTGTCAAAACCTATTTTTTTACACTTCACTCTAATCAATTGGTTTTACTGGTTGGAAGATAAATGTTGTAAATATTAGTTTAATCCACGCTTGGCCTTAACCTTGGGACATGTTCAGTTTCGAAAAAAATGATATTAATACAAGAGAAATTTGATCACAGGGAAAATAGTCTGTTTTTTCAATGGAGATAGTTGGTTAGGAACTCTGACAAGTCCATTTTGAGCTCTTGCTCCATGGCATGCTCCGGTTTTCTTTTACTTCCGTCATAAAACTGAGATAAATTAATCTCAATCAAAGTGAATGAATGTTGATCATATGGAAGGATTTTATGCATCAAAAGTCACACGAAGCTACTCATTTATCTATGTCTGATCCTATTCAAGAATAATGAAGATTGATTTCTTCCAACTTCCTTCAAAAAGCCAGACAAGTTGTATGCCTCAAAAGTATCAAGTATCACGACCACGGAGAGTCCCACAACCAACGCCAGACTCTGAATAATAATACTGATGGTAATGATAAGTTCAATTTTGTGAAATGAATATTCCTACGAACCGGACGAATGATAACATTGTATATGAATAGTGGGAGAATTTGCCGTTAAAAAGTGTCTATTATGCTCGGAGACGGAACCATTTTCCAAGACGGCTATAGCTATGTCCCCTTTGAAGTTCAACGATGAAAGGAAACGAGCACAATTCATGCACTTATTTAATCAATTCTTCTATTCATAGGCTAACACAGGGAAATTAAAGGTTTCTTTATGCACATATGGCAAAAGTAAAATAGACAGTGTAGTTGGCAGTTCAAAAAGGCATATAAATTTAATCATGTATGTGTGCACATTAGTTGACATTGAGAAGTCTTCGTGATGACTTGCTATATAACTGCGAATGAGGGAATACGAGCAGTTAAATACAATAGAGCTGCATTCCCTTCTTGACCTACCGTTATCCCATTGGGAGTGCCCATTAGCTGACGATGACGAGAGAGGAAAATCCTATTTTGCAGCTACACGAATCAGCAAATGCATGAATAAATGATTTACATTATAAATGCTAATTTATTTTCACTCCGGGAATGAATGAAAAAAGAATGAATGGGAAAGACGGTGCACTTCTCCCACAAAGCGAAACAATGGCAAGACACTTTCATCAAAAGAACCGTATGCATGGACCAGCCCATGCGAACATGTGTGTAAACAGGCGTTAATGATGTGCATACAAAATTTGCAAATGTTCATCTTGTCTTGTGCTGCTGGAATCGGAGGGAAGCCATAGACACGTTTGATTTTTCGTGATTTATTTGCTGGGCTATGTGAAAAATTAAGACTTCGTGAGCCACTACCGTTTCATAATAAATTGGAGGGGAGGGCTAGAGGTATATTTGCATGCGAAAACGGGCGGACCTACCCTGTAAGCTGAAATCATGGTTTAGGCTAAAATTGAAGAAAGATTTAATGCACATATTTCGTCAAGTGTGTTTATTTTTATGGATGAGAAATATTATTAGAGTAAATATTCCATTTTCTTAAAAGGATTAGAGCTTCAAATAAGTGAAGTATTCCACCTTCATGATATGATATAACGTATGTGAACTTTTGGAAATTTTAGCTATTTGATACAGTGTATGTGGCTAAAGCGGTCGTGTTGGTTTTGTTTCTTACGTCATAGGATTCTGAGAGAAAGTACAAATAAAACTGTCGTATTCCTCGTATTAATTTGGGCTTGTGGAGTATCCACAAGCCCCGTTTGATGCAGAGCTTTTAAAGGAAACAAGGACGAAATTTAGTGGAAGAGTAAACACGATATTGCTCCTCATATTAAGAATCCGCAACTTTTATCGCTGGAATCTTCAAGCAAAAAGTTGGATTTGTGGGTTATATGGCATGGCAAATTTTATATTGTTGGTTGCTCTCCGTTTCCATATTTTTAATAACAGTTGTGACATGAGAACAAGAAGACTTGGAGCAGATGCCAAAAAAGAACCAATGCACACTACAAAAACGATTATTACAACATATTCATTTCACACACAAAAGCTGGAGCTTGAAACTGACTTTGTATTTTAATGTGGAAAATTGCTCACAGGAGGAGAGTTACCTCGACATTATATTTCTCTTTTTCTTTTTTGCCTTCCTCCTTTATCAAAAAGACTACGACCTTGCGCTAGTTTCCATTGGCATAATGATTTTGAAACAGGAACGTTTTTGCGAAATCCAAGGATTTCTAAAACACAAGCTTAGAAATTTGAGAAAAATGAAATGTATGCCAGCCCCCAATCCTCATAACCACTGCATCCATCATCACAATCCTGACTATAAGGAATGGGCTCTGTAGGATATTCAAAATATTGGCAAGCTGTCCCTGTTAAGTGGTTACGCATCTGTTACATGTATGCATAATGCATGCATAATTTGTGGAAAAAATGAGAAGCTAAATAAATGTATGCAGTTCCTTACAGGATCTTTTTCCTAAGTGGCTCGTCTTGTTTGTTGACCACCAACGCTGACATCTTGCCAAAGACAAGGATTTGCTTTTTAAGATTAAATCCTCGTCTGATGAGGAACTGTGTTTGCTCAGTTTTGTTTTTATAATGTCATCACTGCAAATGATGACATATTAAACGAGTTTTATCAGCAAAGACTCTCTCCCTGTCTGAGCGTAGGAATAACTAAACTCTCTACGCTTTTGCTGATAATGTGTTTCCAACTCTTTGTAAACATGTATGGGAGCGTGTTCTTCTAAATACATGATACCTTATCTAATTTTCAACGCATGGGTGTATTAAAACATATAAGTGGTGACCTCCTGATAAATTCATGTATACGCCTAAGCTTTTCTAAAAACTGGCTAATGGAGAAACGTTATGTTTTTTCAACTAATATTATTATTATTATGATATAATGGCGTATAATAAATTTCACACGCTTCCACACATCACTGCATTAGGATATACAACAGTTTTATTATAATGCAGTGATGTGGATATAAATGATGATGTCAGAGTCAAGTATTTGGCTTATGTACAACTATTTTTTATTTAAGAAAAAACTGCACTTACCAACTTGCCCAACTCGATCAACAAAGTTTTTGAACTTTTGTTCAGCTCACAATCAAGTGAGCATCCATACTTCTACAATAGGCATTGCTAATACTTCTACAAGCATTGTTTACCTTTGGGCCTCTAGGCTGAAAAAAAAATTGCGTGGAAAGTGAGGAAACGGAAAGTTGTCTAAGCAAGGCAAGTTGTAGAGAATGAATAAAAACACAAGTGTGTATGCAAGAAAGAAAGAAAGAAAGAAATATCGTGTGGACTCAAGTGCGATTATCCTTACGGGATTCTATTATAAGTTTTTAGCATGAATTTCACACGAATATGATTCATGCCTGTATAATAATACTTTCAGCTTTTCAAGTAGACACTTTATGAAACGGAAAAAATGTTGTTTTCCCCACACATGTTCATTTGGAATTCTAGTGTCGTGAAGTTTCATGATATTTTTTTCTATAACCATTCTTATTTTCACAAATGAAGAAGGTATACATCCCGTTATGAGTATAACACTAGCAGCTGGTGGTGGTGATGGTCGCCCTTGTGCAATCCATATAAAAATAACTGGGAGTCATTAAGCCTTTTCGGAAAATCCCGACTCCTTTTAATTATTGCAAGTGATCGCTCACGGATAGAAAACCAGGCGTAGGTGGCTATCAAGGAGAAATTAAGGTAAATAACAGAAAAGAGGATGGCGAACCAGCAGAAATAATTTTCCTCACACGAAAATGGCATTCTTCTACTTAGGCAAAGAAAACATTGACAAGGGTACGAAAACCCAGTGTGCGGAAAAGTGCTAAAGTTTTCCTCTACCGGAGAGTGAAGATCGTAAAAGAGACGAGGATATTAAAAAGTCCTACCAGATGATACAAAAACTTTTTGCTTTGTATTCTACACGTGTTATTTGCATTTTCCACTTGAATAATTTTCTATTTGATTTTTTGAAAGGATACGGCATCAAGCAAAACAAAAAGTTGCAGGGAGAGAGGTATGACAGAACAGCATTTGAAGAAAAAAAAGTGTTTACACCTGAACTGCTAATTTGAACTCTTGAATAGTTCAAATTTCCATAACGTATTAATGAAGACGGGGTCACATGTCAATCTGGTTACATGACATGATGATGATGAGCAAAATGTAATATCATTCAGGTTTTATTTGTTGATATATATGCTAGTTGCAATTTGCAATTAGTCAATGAACACAAAGTGGAAATCAAATGGTTTGTGAATAAAAGAAAAGAAAGTTTTTTTTCTATCTCTCGTATTGCAAACATATATTATGGGTGTAAATATGCAACTGATAAAATATACCGGTTATAACTATGATTTCTCGTTTTTATACATGTTTAATAGTTTTCGAGTTGTTGCTCCTCCATTTCAATGTCGTGATGTTGAGAAAAGATAAAAAATTGTATTAGTTGAACATTCCCTTCTTCTATTGATCTTTATGGTATGAAAAGTTGGAGGATCAATAGTTTCTCAAAGTTATTCAAACGCTTTTGCTTGATTAAACAATTTTTTGTCTGAATTGGATAATATATTGAGTGACGGCGAGGATGCCGCGTGAACAATTATTTTTGGTTGTTTTTTCCAACCCTCATCATCATCATCATGTAGTATTCATATTTTGAATTAAAATTACAAGCATGAATCCATCCCACAAGACAATTGCATTTGCAGCCACTGTGCTTTGTTTACTTATCTGATGCAATAACAATTAATATTTTGCGGGGGGAAACAAAGAAAGAGAGAATACGTAATCATAGAAAGTGTCCTTCAAGTTATTGACAATTGTATTCAATTCAAATTGGTTGGTTTTTGGGATGCGTGATGATAATGTTTTTTTTCCACAATTCAACAAAAGGCCCACGACATGCCGGTCAGTTAGAGGTAATTCATTTTTACAAAGGTAAAAAAGATTGCTTGGAAGCGCACATATGCACATGTCCCTATTGTAAAAACGTTGATGATGAGCTTGAAGGAGAAACATTAATTAAGAAAACCACAACAGCCGTAGATTTTGATTATCATCATATGCAATAATGATTGAAAGGGGGAGATTTTTTAAAAGAATGATGTTAGTATTGCGGTCAATTTTTGTCAGTGTGCCATTGAGGAGGCTTTTAGGCATCATAAAATCGTACCATTTCATGTTTTTCATGTCATTGATTTCATTTATGTAGTCTGTATCTCTGACCAGTGACCGTGAGACATAAAAATTTGAAAATAGCGGATGCAGAGCTAAAGCACATAAATCTTCTCTCTGTCTGATCCTGTTTTCTCACTGGACTTGACTGAAAGGGAAGATGAGGGTAATTTCTCATCTGTCTCGTTTTCGTTTGCCATTCGCTATTTTTTTCTTGAAAAGAGAACAAGCTGGTTCAGGTAGGGTGGAAAGGGTAATAATGAATAAATACACAGTTTGGGGTTGTGAATACGCGTTTTTAATGATGATTTGGGTGAAGTTAAAAATATAATAGACTCGACATTCGAAAAACTCTCTCTTTCTTCACCCATCACGAGTACAGTGTGTGTGTGTGTGTGTGCACACACAGTTCAAGTTTCATTTGTTCAAGCTGTTGAGTCAGGACTCCTCCTTAAATTTGTGCACAAGTTCTTGGTGATTCATTCTTCATCTCGTTGGCTCAGAGTGAAGTAATATAATGGCAATGGAAAATATAACTCTGAGAGTCTATTTGCTTCATAGGTTCAAACGTCATAATTAAATGGCAAGAAAAATTTCTAAAATGATTGTGAATTCATAAAAAAAATCGTCTTGGCTCCACACGAGTTGTTGATTAAACAACAAAACTACTCCTGCAGAGAGTGTGTATGCAAAATTGGGTACTGATAATGTTGATGATGTTGTTGAAAACTGTTGCTACTGTTGTTTGTACAAATGAATGTACGCATGTGTGATATTCGAGTAGGTAGCCTTTTCTGATTTGAGTAAAAGCTTTGAGGATCCTGCCGCGGCTTTTGACCATGATGATGATGAGGTTCAAGGGCGAGCGAGTTTCCCCATTTAATTATCAGATTGCTTTGGTTATTTACCTTTGTGGAGCTGGGCTATTCTGCGATTAGTGTGATAGAGATATACTATTCTACCATGATAGTCTTTTTTTGCACTTAAAAATCCTTTTTTAAATGTCTGCACTCATCCAAGAGCATTGTAGTCCATGATTCACAGAGCAGTTCAACTAATAATAGTCCTATCAACAAAAAAGGTGCTACATTCTTTTCACTTGTTCATCTTACATCACACAATGGGAAGCAAAGAATTTAAAGAAGCTCAGATTGTTGAAGCTTTTAAAGAAATGTGATTGTTTTCTGTTTTTTTCTCTCGAAAAAATAAAGTCATGACATTTGCAAAATCTTTTTTTCTTCTTTTTAAATACAATCCTGTGAATGAATTAGTTATAAAATCCGCTCAACTTCAAAAGAGGAAGGAACTCGAGGCAGGAAGTTGAGCGAGAAAAGCGACTTTTTTCAGTACAAGTTGTCATTTTTATACAAGGGATTTATAGCTATTTCCCGTTTTATCAGGTAAATAGCATGAGTACACCTCGGGCAATTCCCATTACATATATTGAAAAAGGATTTTTCCCCATTTTCGAATGAGCGTTGGACAGCAGTAAAACTGTTGTTGAAAAAATACTGTAATGATGATTCACGAGAAAAAAAGAGATCCACTCTCACGGTTGTATTATGCATTTGCAAACCAGGTGAATAGAGGTTGTTGTTCATGCAATGTAATTACGAGTACGTGAGAGTATCGCAGATAGAGGAGCAATTTGACTTTTTTTTAGTGGAGAGGAAGAAGGCGAGTGAAAAATGCAATATGATGATTGTAATGATGACACGGGAAATATTCCCACACTAGACCGGAACCAAGCTGGACATTACTTCCTCCTCTTTCCTGTCATGATTCTCTTATCTGCTACCGACCTTTGGAAGTGTTTATGTGTGGCTGCGTTCTCAAAGCTATGCGGTTTGTGTGTACCTCTTCACTTGCCGTAATCAAAAATGGAGATGTATGCAGAACGGGGAAATGTTTACAAATGTATGCAAACTGGATTTTTAAATCATTCCTCTTCTCTCTCTCTTACAAGAGTCAACGTTTTCCAACGTCAATTACACCTTTTGTGGTTCACAGGAATATGATTAGCATAAAGTGAATTACTTTCCTTGTAGTGGATTGCTCCACTTCAGAATTGCTGTTATTATTCCCTCTCACGTCAAGTGTGTAATAATGGAATGCGCTTTTCCACTTTACAGATAGAAGCCCACTTTTAGAGAGAGATAGAGAGAATTCGTTGACCGATAGCTTCAACTTGGACTTGCACTACATCATCGTAATATAATTCTCTGCAATTGTAATCACCATGTATAGATCATTGACATATGAGGAAGCATCATCATTTCATTCTAATATGGTTTTGGTCGACCACCTGAATCCTGAATTAAACGCCATTTTTGTGAATTGCAAATGAACAAATTTGAGATTTTTTTGTATTTTATCTGTGGGCTGTTGGGTTACTACTCTTTGCCATTTATGACTTTACACTTCATAGTCTTCACACGACATGTGAAACTAGACATACATTTGCAGTAATCAGTTTTAGTAGTATTACGACATTTTAAAAAAGTATATGCGACGTGGACGCAGAAATTCTTATGTAGCTCACGCAGTTTTTATATGGTTGCTACGTTGCTAGTAGCACACACACATCCCAAATTTGAATTGAACGTGTGTTTTGCTCTCGCTATTTCTCTGCTCACGCACTTGAGAAACTTGTGGTTCTTCTGTGACAGCAGAGTTGAGAGACTCGTAAAGGATTTTTGAAGCATAAAATGGAAAACTCCTTTTCGCTGACAGAGACACGTGTAAAGACAACGAGGGTGTGTGACGGTGATGTGAAGAGGGCATGCAGTTTCGACAAATAATAACAATAATCATAATCTACACGTTGTTGTTAGCAGCACTACTGCTTCAACTCGATTATGCAGTTGTGTGGTTTCCCCCTCTTACTCCAAGCACAGGTTGGTGGTGCGGTATGACGGCTTCGAAAACTTCTCTCTCTCTCTCTCCAAAGTTTCCTTTATTTTCTTTGCCAGAGTCTCTCAGCCTGATGATGATAATGACAGCACATTCGCCTTTACTCCTTGCGCCCTGTTACCATCATCATCTGCATTCATACACATGCCTCATTATTATACCACCTAAGCTAGTGCAATTCAGAGGAGAAAGTGTTTTCATACTAGAGTATTTATATTCAAGCAAAGAAGGAGAGAAAAAAAGGAGTTTTTGGGGATAAGTAGCTAGGGAATAAGATGCTCTTAAATTTACAAGCTCCGTAAGTCCCACAACCATTTTCGTTTTTTTTTCTCAACAGGATTTCATACGATTTGTGTGAATATCATCCTTCATTACAACACTCATTCAAAACAGCTGACACGTGTCATTTGCAACTGAAGGTGACTTGATGATGAAGGCTTCTTCTCGCTTCATCTTGTATAGGAGGTTCGACTCCTTGTGACAAATCCGCTTTGCAACCAACTCTTGTCGTTTTTACTTTGGTTGGGATTTAGTATACACACCGCAGAGCTTTGAATAAATGCTTGTCTCCCTCATTCCTCATCTCTGCTGTTTTTTAAATGAGAAGGAAAACAAAAAAGCGACTCAAAATTGTGCGAATAACTTTGTAGGCACTTGTGTGAGTATTCTTGAATGAGAGATTTGTTCGGCTCACACGTGAAGAGTAGAGGATGGACTTGTACCACTTTTTTCTGTTGCAAGAGAACAATTTGAAAAGAATATGAGTATTGTCAAGGTAATATTTTTAATGCTCAATTTCAACATCTTTTTGTTAAGTCTTTTTTCTTGAGCATATTATTATCTTGATCACATCTCTCTTCTCACAAGTCTCCCTCTACTCAAAAATAAAATAAAAACTTTAAGCTGGGCAGAAGAGAGTGAAGAGCTATAGTAGATATTTTGCCAATGCGCCAGAATAAAACTCGACAATGCCACACGCGGATCCTCACTTACATGCTGTTATATACTTGGTCCATTTGTCAGTGTGTGTGGCGCTATCATCATCATTATCATCACAAAGGAAAAAAAGGCTAGAGGACCGAATGTAACACGTTTACTTTATGTACATAAATCCCTTTTTGTCAGTATCTTGTCTGAGAGAGCACACTGCTTCTCTCCGCACTAGAAGAGTTGGGAACTCGTTAGAATATTAAGAATAGGAGTGGCCAGACCTGCCTCTTTTTTAAACCTCAGCGAGAGACCAGAGATATGCTTTGGGATGTATTTATACTGGTTTTTTTGCACACAGATGTAACAAATCGGTAAAAATCGAGCTGTTGTTGTACCCGGAGTCGTTTGCTCGTTGCGAAAAAAAGTGTGTCATCATAGTCATCAAATAAGGGAGGATAGTGGAATGAGAAGAGCTTGTGGAAATCTCACTTTACGGGAAATGAAATCGACCAACTTGGTTTCAGCTTTCTGATGATGATCGTTAGCTTCAAATGAAGAGTATATGCTGTTCCTCCCTCCCAATGCATAATTGTCTCGTTTCGTGGTTATTTCTTTCTTTTTTGTGTGTGTACACAATGCCATAAATTTGTTGAGCTTGTGGATAGACTTTGCATTGCAAAGTGCGATGATTTAAGACGTTATCTATGTTCGCTGTATTTAAACAGAGAAAAAAACGTACATGTATATGTATTCCTCACGAAAAAATGTGGAGAGGGGTAGCAATGAATCAGCAGCATTCTTTTTCGTCCGCCTGAAAAACTTTAATGATGTTGATGAGGATCGGTAAGTAAACATGGAGTTAAGCCAGCGCAAAAAAAAGAGTGCGAGAGACGATAAATGAACGGTTTTCTACTTCTTCCTTTAGGGTACCCTCTCCTCTATGTGGAAACCAATGTGTAATGATGCAGTTTTCTGCAATGCGTTTCAATAAAATTAACTGCATTGTAATGATAAAAAAACGAAAATGTGATACCTAAATGGGGATAGTGGAAGTTTGGTAGTTGAAGTTGAGATTGTGATTGTATTTAGTATTATATGGGCTTAAAAAGCTCAAATATCTATCTGGATGGATATGTATATGATTCACGATTGAGGATAATATTGACGAACATGGGATCAGATATTTTTTGAGATGGATATCTCTAGTTGTAAGTGCTCTTGTAATGTACCTAGCTAATTTGGCTGCATTTTATATCCCTTTGTTAGTCTCCGGTTTTGCAGGCTCTCATCATAAACACACTTGCAATGGCAATAATAATATATATAGCTCTTTTTGAGTACGTTTTGTGCTTGTACAGTTGAGTGAAATGCAATAATATTATTATATTTTTGCCATAGACTGAAAGATATTGTTTGCAAGGAGACATAAGGAAATCCCTTCTGTCTTGTTTTACATTAACTCTATATGCTCACTACAGATTCATAAGACAAAACTCACTTTTTTATTTTTTGGTGAGTGTGAGTGAGTATGCAGTTGCATGCTTTCAAAACTGGTCAAGCAGCAGGATTTATGGTCAACAAACCCAAAGAGTCATTTTATTGCAGCTTTCAAACGAACCTGGTGTGTACGCACTCCACTCTCTCGTGTCTACTTTACCACTCCACTAACGAACTTCACTGCTCTTCGTTTCATTCAATTTAATGGGGGAGAGTAGCAGGAGGTGGGATCACAGATGATTTTTTCTCAACAAAGCAGCCAACAACACAAGAGCTTTTTTCAATCTTATTCCATTTTCCAACCCACGTTACACACACGAAAAAATTCACAGTGTAGACTAAATTGCATAAAAGAAGACAAAAATTGTCAACACTTTCAAGAGGAATTGAAGCCTTGAGAAAATGAATTGGATTTTTCAAGTGAAGACACTATGCATATCTTTTTTCTCTTTCGTTCTTCTTTCACGCTTTTTTCCGTTCCTTGTCATTAGAGATTAGAGTAGCCATGAACATGAGAGTGATTCCGACAAGCTAAAATCTAATATATATCCTGCATTAGTCATTCATGATCTTCGCATATTTCCCTGTGAGATATCTTATACTAGTAGACATTATATCTATGCTCTGGTTACCTTGCATTTATTACTGTAGAATTTATCTTTTTGGCACATTTGAAAAACCACTGACCTTCCCTTAAATATCTGTCGCCATTATGTTGTTGTGCTATTACAATAGGTATTAGTATAGAGGTATAGTTTCTTGGCTTGAAAAAAGTAAATAAGATTTTACTGCCAGACAAGATTTAAAAATGAATATACAAAGGAGACATGAACTCCTAATTTGTTGAAGGTTAAGACTTTTAAAGTTAAGGGGAAAAATTAGTATATGGACACCAGTCAATTTTTCCCCCTTTTAATCTCCACTGTTTGACTGTGAATGAGCACCTAAAAGTGTCCTACTTAAAATTATAGGAGTTTATCTATTTTCTTTCTTTCGTCCTTGTACCACTGTGGCACTATTATTTATGTATGCGACGTAACGAATTTATTAAGCGAACTTACACATGTGATGACGACGACGGTAATAGTTTTTTAAGGTTCAGTGCCTATTATGCTAGCGGACTTGCAACAGAGTAAACCACAGTAATTATGTAGTAATGACTCCATCTGTATGGATGGGGTATGCAATTTTTCTCTCTCTTTTTTACGGTCTCTGATTCAATTTCAGGATTTGAAACTAGGGAAGTCATTTGTGTTTAGTGGTTGGTTTTTTATTCATTTTTTGGCTTTTGCACATTGCTCTCTGTGTCGTGTCATGTGTGTGGTGCATATAGTGCAGCCAAAGTTGAACGCCTGATCTTTGTAAAGATTAAAACTGAAAGTAAGAAAGTGACATAATATGACATACTGGGGTATTCCTTCGTTTCTCTAGTGATTTACAAATTTCATTGGAAAGAATTTAAAATAAAAAAAACATGCATTATGCATTAGCAACACACACAGTCAGAGAGGAAAAATTACCTTTGTGAAATAATGCTCTTTTTTATACAGTAGCACTTATCTAGGAAGTAAACTGCTATTTTTTGGACTAGATTCAAGGGAAAAATTGAGTTAGCAGTGTGATTTGGCGTTATTATCCTTCGTTGTAGTTTGATTTGTCGATAAAAAACAACCTTTTTGTTGGTTTTGCATGTTAATCATATTTCTACACTATATTTATTATGCACATTTTTCTTAGCTTTATTATTATGCCACGGTAGCACTCACCTTGTGAATATTTGAAGGCATATCTGCATGTGATGAATGGAATGTGACGAACTTTAATTAATAGCCAGCCAAGATGCAAAAAAAAAAGTTCCTAATACTACACTATTTGTTTTACTTTTGTACTCTTGTAATATTTTTTTTTAATTATGGACTGTCATCATCATCATCACGGTAATCATATTGGTCAAATTTTCCCATTGTCAATGTTGTGCCGATGGGATGATGAGATGCATAATATTTGATAGCTAGTAATATATTTTTTTCGTCGGCTGGTCAGACAGTCTCTGCCGGGGTTGGAAAGAGATGATGTGTGCTATTGTTGTTTACCACATGCAAAAAGTTAAATGACCTTGTTTTAGTTTACTCTTTTGAGAAACGTGGTGGGCTGAAAATGCCAAGTTGATATGGGAGCGGATGACGATATATATGTGCATTAGTTGTTCGTTCGATCCATGACCGACGTTATCCATCCCAACACATCTCTGAACTCTCTGGGGCCAGTATGGTTCTCTCTAATGTTGGCAATACAACTACTCCTGTACATTCACCGCTCTTTTTTTCCTTTTCAATTTAAATGGTTATCTAACATATATAGTCTGATGCTAAAAGATGCTGATAGATAGGTGGAGGGAGATGATGCAAAAAACCCCTACTTATATGTATGTGTACACATCATTATATGTGTGTATTTTTATTCACAGTTAATATTTAGCCGTAGAAGAAGCTTACCTAAAAATAATACCGGTTCTTACCGCTACAGCTAGACCCGCGTCATTTACGACAGGGCATCTCTCTCCCAGCAATATAGCATATAGCTATAGCTTTCCAATGTTTTTTTCTTTTAATCCGACCACGTCAATTTTTTTGAGGCTCTCCCATAATCACAAACAATGTAATCAAAAGCCTTGAAGATGGCAATGTTTGATTAGTCGCCTAGGGGCTGCGATCTGCTACAATTGCCAATTTCCACACATGCACACATACACACCTCGTTGTTCCTTCTTTCTGCCTATTATCGCCGAAAGTGCATCGAGTCGAGATCAACTGCTCCAAAGACAGTTTTTCCCATGTAGCCTCATCATAATTGGCGTTGCCTTAAACGCTCTTTAACTCATGTATCAGGGTTTATATCACATTTGTAATTCCACTTTTAGAACGATGCAGTGATAAGCAGTCATTATCATGTCTCGCTTTTATGAAGGGAATAGAGGAGAGAGGTAGCTTATTCCTCTTTCAATCCTTCCTCCGCATTTTCTCTACCCTTTTGCAACAAGGAAGAACTGGGATTTACAAGATGTGAAGCATCCCTCTCTATGCTCCGAGAAGAGTAAAAAAACAAGTTCACTCGTATGATTAGTAATTTGAGGTAAAGGCGAAAAACCAAAAATGCAAATACCCTTGTATTCTGAAGAAAACATGCATAATTTTATATTCTCCTGAGATTACGCATACCAATTTCATGATTGTTTATCCTCCCTCCACACCAACAGGGAAAAATTTAGTTGCAGAAGGTGTTTTAAGTTATGAAGGGTTTTTGTCATTCCCTGATTGTGAGTAATGGGGCAATCCTAATTATTCCAAGAAATGAAACAAAAAGCTTGAAAATAAACACCTGGGTCAGTTCATACCTGGGCACATGATCTACCTCAGCCTAGCTGTCATCAGAGTCTTGTAATGGGAAGAAAAATAAGCATAGTTAGAATGGCGTGTGGTCAAAGAGCAAGTGTGAATAAGGATATGCATACAGCGTGCCACTTTATAACACAAGAAAGGCTATAGCTGCTTGTGATCGAGTCGGGTTATCCACACAAAATGTGGATTTATCAGCATATTTAGCATGAAAGCAATGCAATGAAGCCATACCTTGAGGTAATGTTCGTCAACCTAGGTCTAGCTATAAGTCGTTTCCCTTCTTTCGCCCTCATCTTCTCGTCTGGTGTTTTTTTCTCATTCACTCCCTCATCGTCAAAGTGTGTGAAGAGAAGGCAGGTAAAGTTGAATTGAGCGAAGTACCGTTATGCAATTCAACTTATATGTACAATGTACTCCTACAACTGAAAATTGCCGTCTTACATCTCTACGTTTTTACTCTCTTGCACACTCACTCACTCAAAAGCATCATGATGACGACGACTGACTTGTTTATGAAACAAATACTAGAGACCTGCTGAGCACTATATCTACTCGAGGCCAATAAACAGAGCGAAAGAGATGTACTCACGTTTTGGTTCGTAAGGAATTCCTAATCGACTAATAGAAAAAGGACAATGACGATGACGACGGGGATGACTGTGACTTGGGATATTTTTCTTGAGAGAGATGTGGCAACTTCAAACTCTCTGTGAAATCAGAACGGCTAACGTTTCAAATAATGTGTGTGTGTCTTGTCTTGAGTCTTTACAAAAATCCTTTTTCCCATCTCTTGCATCATGTTATCACGTTTAGCAGTTTGGATTTGAGTGTGTAGGCTGTCGTAGCAAGAAAATAAGTTGAACATGACGATGATTAAAGAAGGACTTATATAACTGCATGTACTCACGTTGTTGCAAATATTCAAACTCCAATTTCATCAGTGAAATAAAAATGTTTCCTTTTCTCAAAAATATGGACCATCCTTGCCCATAATTTTGATATGGATGGGATGCAAGGATTGCATATATAGTCAACTATTAAAACCTTTTAGTTTGACGAAACTCGTTTAAAATAAGATATTTTTCTTTTTAAAAAACTTGCCATATGCTCACTTTGCATGTGAGAATCCCATGAGCATTAACAATAAGTATTATTTTTGCATTTGTATTTCATTCTTTTCGTTTTTCAGTAGCTCAAAATCCATTACCAGGATTGTTAGTCTTCTCCATAGAAAAAAAGTTTTTATTGTTATTGTAAAAAATGTCCATTTTTCTCTGCTCCCTCTTCAAAGCCCTTTCCTCTTTGAAACTAGTCAAATCCCCGTCATCACTTGAAACCGAAGACGTTTAAATGCTTCATGCCAATAAATAAAATCCTGTTCTTGTACGACTTCCCATAATATGACAAATTTTTCTCAACTTTTTTCTTTCTCTTGAAAATTGTACGCCTTTGAACATGAACATTTATATTATATGGTGTACATTTGAAGTGTGTTGTGAAAAAGGGGATTGGACGACGAAAGGGGATGATTGCGATCTAAGACTGTCGTGCAGAAAATCGCTTCATGTGTGTACTGCACAACCACCTAAAATGTCCCTGTGTGTACGAGAGAGGCTCTAGTAAACCAAGTAATGACGTGATTGATACATGTAAAGACCGTCCGTTGGCCCATGCATCATATATTTTGCGAGAGTAACGAATAGTTTGTTGCACAAAACTTTTATTATTATCATCATCACGATGAGGACTTGAGTGTGGTGTTTTTTACTTCGTTTTGTGGTATTATTGGAGGATTTGTTGGTATCAACATAGCAAAAAATAGTAGGGCACAATGTAAACCTTCTCTACACAAGAACATTTTGAGGATAATAGCACTCGTATGGGGAAGAATTGTAAATTGCAAGGATTGTAATTTTTTTTCGAAGAAAATCTACTTTATACACTTACTTTAGTTTAAAAGGAATTGTGTGTAGGGAATTGGATTTCATTTAAAATAAAAGGATTTGCATGGTTGCAATTGTAATAAGTAACCTTGGTCTTTTATAGATGAAATAAAATGTGGGTAAGAAGAAGACTGGTTTCTTTTCAAATCAAAGCTCATATGATTCAAAAGTTATACAATAATGTAAGCTTTGTCAATAAAAAGATAAAAGGCTCACATGTGAGCTATGCTTCTTTTAAGTTTGTTTCTAAAAGAGTTTGGTTTGGTGTAACAAAATGAAAAAGAAATTGGGATGATGATGATGACGACGTTGATAATCAGAGAATCAAAGTGAGTTACTTTGATTACTGAAGGGGGGCCAAGTGCCGTGCTAGTTTTTTTTCTGCACAAGTGTTTACAGCGACAGTTGAGAGTTATCTTAGAACAATACTTGCTTTTGAAGTAGGGCAAGTTATGATATTTTCATGTTGACGTAGGGAGATTTCCTCAATTCTAATGAATAGTAAACTGCAACGAACAGAAATCCACCGATGTAGAATTTTTCGCTGGTAAAAATCGAGTTTTTATTATTATTTCACCTTGTAAATAAAAGAGGACAACCGATACAGGACTCACCCAACTGGGTAGAGAGGATAATAAAACTTTAAAATTTCATTAGGCCTTCGTCTAGTTGGCTAATGAAAATCATGCGATGCACAGTGAAGTGGTGATGGTGGTTCGTTTCCTCATTATTTCATTCCGACCTCATAACACTTGCTACATGGCATAAGATATCAATCAAGCCTCCTTTATTTGCTAGTTTAGCGACAATGGTTGCTTTTCTAAAGGGATTATTTCGTTCGATTAACGGTGACTTTCCTCTGAAACTCTCGGATTAGGATGATGATGTGGGGGAAAAGTTCAAGAAACTTTTCTGGACCAATGCATTACATGAACTCGATGTAATTTAGGAAAAGTGCGCTAGAAAGGAATTGAATGACATTTTTTTTTCTTTTTTTCTCTCTCTGTTTCCGTACCGCAGTGTGATACAAAGCCGGGGAAAAAATAATTGAAACAATTTTCGGTCTTGCGAATGTAATGGTATAAGACATTGAAACCTGCAATTAAGGAAAGCAGCCGGTAGAGCATGCAATAACCATTAAAATCGCTAAGTTGCACTATACTGTTGTGTTTCCCATTCTAGCACACCACTACAAATGCCAACATTCCTCTTCCAACAAACGCAAACATTGGACGCAAAGTGAGTTTAGTGTGAGACCCAGTTTCGTTTTATAGGCTTGGAAAAGAAAGAACAAAAGAGGAGTTGAGAAGAAGAAAAAAAGAGTACAACTTCATTTCACCATTTACTAGCTGCACCACTGACGTGCCTGCCTGTTATACTTACAAAGTTTATCTTACAGCTTTTTTTGTGGCATTTTTCACTTGTTGTAATGGCAAACAGGAGAAGTCTCATGGGAGATTCACTTTATAAAGGAAATGCTAACTTGCTCATATGTTACGTACGCAATTGCCATTCCCCTCTGACTCCCTCGATTCACCGTGTTTTCTTTTCTGTTGGCTTTTAATTTTTTTTCCTACTGAGGAATAAAAACACAGGTATTAATTTTGAGTTTGAACTCCTTTTGTTCAAAAATCTACTTCTCTAGGCTTTTCCTCCTCAATTCAGACTAGTCTGCATGTCGCAAATGAAAATATTTAAGAGGAAAAAATCCACCTTAATATTGTGTATGAAAGAGTTGCGTTTTCCTCTACGCAAACTTATCTCTCCGACTTTATATTTATGTTATTTTTTTGTTGCATTTACTCGCACGGAATCTTTATCCCCTGGCATGAATGTGAGATGCGTGTCTCTATCTCTTGGAGCCATACAGACAATATATGCATACATCGTTTTTATTGAGTGTGCACTCTCCCAGATAAAATAACCTATTCGTAGGAGTCATTTCCACTTCCTCTTGTAACAATAGGCTTCCGCATAAATCTCCGTGACTTGGATCCAGTCTGCCTAGGAAAAATCCTACTACGCAAGAACAACCCTTTAGGTTTTTTATTCATGTGGAGGAGGAGTGACATGAAAAAAAATTGAAAAATTATTATACTCATCTGTGTGTTATCCCGTGTGTATACAATGTGCAAGTCTACATGTGCGTAACGCTGCTATTGAAAATAATTTCTCATTTGGGTTTTTCGAAAAAAAAGAAACTCTTTTTCCACAAGCAAAACTCTCCACAACAATGGGAAAAGTGCCATCAATTTCAAAGTACCGGATGACAGTTCAAACAGAGAAGAACAGTTAAAATCACCTCCCAAAAAATATTTTGTTTTCCTTGTATTTCTCCCTCCTTTCATCGGTTGACGGGGTAGATGAGCATGTGAGAGTTGTAAACATAAACATTCACCTGTGAGTGATTACTTCTATATTGTTACAATGTTAGAAGGCTTCGATCCCCAATGCAGAAAAAAATTGTGCACCACACCAATTATATCTGTCAAGTAGGTCTCATACAAAGTCTGAGAGAGATGCCTGTACTCATGTGTGTGATCTTTTGGCAACTTGATTTAATGACTGCCTGCTCGCATCCTCTTTCCTCTGACACTTGAATGAGTGATTCATATCTTTGAAGAAGTGCTTTCCTATGCTTCAGACACGTTCAGTTTTTACGGATACGAGAGTCAACCTCACCGAGTCCAATTTATTTCTTGCCTTTGAGCAAATTGATGATGAGATACAGACTCTCAACTATGTAAAAGCAAAGGGAATACGAGTGAACTGATGCAAACTACGGGGAAAAATGTGAGTGTGAAGGTATGTAGTGCGGAAAAGTGATTCATTCAATTAGCAAGTTGTTTTTACTTCTCTTGATCGTTCGCATCGAGCATTCGTGTCGGTTCATATTTGAGGAATTTATGTGTCATTGATGCATGCTCCACTCAGACATTAAATATCACGTCTCAGAAGGAAGTGAAGCCGTTTAACCTTAGCTTCTTGAAGGAAAGTGACATTTTCATTTCTCTCTTCAGGCAAGCTTTTCTCAGCGTTCCCAATAAATGATGTGGAATGAGGGTGCTTCAGCATCATCACCACTAGTCAATCATAATTTTTACGAGCATCATCAGGTATCTCTCCCTATATTTATGATTATTCATTAAGTCTCAAAAATCTCCTACATCTGCATGCAACATATAACATAAGCTTAATGACTTTTTTCTGCTAGAGTCAACCCTCTTGGGTAAAAAGGACGACCACCACAGAACACCAATATAAATTGTAATGACTGTTTTGGCAAGATGCATAATGACATTATAAAATACAACATTCATCACACAACTTTCCACACAGCGGTAAAGAATAGAACTCATTTGCCATTTAGTCATACCGTTTTTTCCTCTGTAGTACGTGCATCAGAGCACTTTTGGGTTTCAGAGAGAAGAAGACGTGGCGAAAGTTTTTACACATCTCTGTTTCTTTTATTCCTTGTTCAATGACAATGAAGAAAGGGAGAGAGAGACACACACAGAGAAAAAAGTGATTACAGTAAAATATGTCACGTGCAATGCAAACATCATTTAAACAGAGAGATTTCCACTAATTTAATGAGGCAATGAAGTATATCTCCTCTCTATGCAAATCACTCTCTGTCTGAATAAAGTCATCTTTACAACTTTGAGCGTGATTAAGCTACTGTAAAAATTTATACAAAGCTGATTTCTATATTCTCAATGATTCTCGCTGTGTGCTTTCCAAACCATTGATTGCTTTTCAAAATATATCATTCACATCTCCTGCTCTGCTGCTGGTGTTAACAAGAGGCAACGAAAGTGATGCCTTTACAACATCATATTTATTGTATCGACTGGTTTCTTCAATGTCAATATTGATTGAGCTAATGACTGCAGAAAAGAAGAATTCGCCATGTTTTGACATGTTTGTTCACAACACAAGGGCAAGTTGCACTTGAGCAGAGATGCATTTCGAGCAAGTATAAAATCCTTTGTAGGCAGCTTAAAAGTCATTGATCATGATACTTACAGCGGTTTGGGGACACATCACATCTCAAGTTGTTATAGCCATAGTGGCTGTCATAAGTATAATGATGAAAGGTCAATGAGATGAAGAATGTGGGCTAGTGTCTGTTTAAAAACACAAAGTAGCATTCTTTAGTTGCTCTGTCGTCAGTATAAATTGTAACAGTGGCGCAAACTTGTTGTTTTTGATGATTAGCAAGTATTTATCTGTGTAATTTAAAATAAAAAGGGATGAGCAAACAGAGCCATGAAAAGCTTTCAGTGTCTCACACAAGTCCATTTGTGTGTGCATAACCCAACACAATTAAGAAACTAATACGGTCGGCACGGCAATAATAGTCGTTTACTATGATAGCAAGAAGAGGAGACATATATTTAGGAAACGTGTGTCCGTGGCAGTCTAAGTTGATGCAATTTTTTTAACGGCTCATACAACGTCATCTCCAACTGTCATGTTATGGTTATTTTAAAGGGGAAGCGTCTTCTTTATGATGATATTTTACACATCTGTTAGGGTGTAGATCTGCGGAAAAAGCACGCTCTTGACAGTTGGGTCTAAAGAAGTGCGACCTTTGTTAAGGATAAAAAGTTATTTTCGACTCGACAAACTTTGGCATGGGGTAGAATCCAATGCCTTCTCCCAAGTTTTTTTTGTGTTGCATACTTGAAGTATTTCACATTTTTTAAGTTTATTTCAAACTCTCGGTTGTGTACGTTTTAAATAGGGATATAATAACCTCCGGCGGTGGATACGGCTAAGTTATGAAGCTCGTCTAACTTTAAGGGATAATATGAATTTTAAAATCGAAGATGAAATGAGATGTGATAAATTTGTGGAGAGATAATTTGAAAACTTTCTTTAAACGCTTGTATCCTCCTCTGCTCCTCAGTGGGGTTTAGTAGCGAAGCTTAATATTCATTTTTTATATTCTTGAACACGTCTGTAACGTTTTCCCGTTGAGATATAAACCTTCTCTGCATGCTTCGTTCTGCCTTTCCCCTCATGTGCTACTGAACCCTGTGTTTTTTCTTCTTCTTCTAAAGGAATACATATATTTTTTTATTATAGTGGAGATAAATGTGTGTGGAAACTCGTGCCAAAAAAGTTTTGTTTGATGTGTCTATGTGCTATATTTAAAGTATCAAAGATGTGATTGCACTGCAGGAATGGCTTAAAGGACAAAGATCTTGTTTTTTCAGAGAAAACACAAAATGAAAGGCTTTTCAACTTGAATTGCACACGAGGTGCATGCACATGTGTTAATATAGGAGGTTCTTTCAAGTCAAAAGTTGATTTGCATCAGAGCAAAGTGAACTGAGCTTATTCACAAAGATGCATAATATCCCTGTTAAAAAGACTTTGACAACTGCTTAGTCAACTGGAACAGGAGAGAAGGGATACGAAAGGATACATGTTCATCGTTATTATTAGGCCTTGAAATTATGTTCAAGATTTTAACGAGGTCAACAGTGAACCATTGCAGATATGCTTGATTAACTGTGAACTGTTTTATTTTGAGCTAAGCACTCACTTCTGTCTCGTATTTTTTATTTTCTCTTTAATTTTTTTTCGCAAATGATTCCGAGTAGGAGGAGATGTTTTTTCAAACGATTGTAGAAATAACGCTTGACGCTACAGCTTTCAACATGCTTCCTTTTCTTTGTACCCCTTTGTCAATATGATGAGGAAATTTCAGCTCTTTTGAATTTTTCTCTTGTGTTTGCACTCAATTTTCCTCTATATTAAGTTACGTGAGAATGAGTATTATTTAATTTTAACAAGTTCCCGTTGAGTGATGGTGAAATGTCTAATAAAAATTGAATCCTTTGATATTATAGGTTATCGACTTTGGCTCCAGTTGTTATGAGAACCAGAGGGTATACACATATATTCAGTCACGGTTCTATCGGGCCCCCGAAGTCATTCTTGGAGCCAAATATGGCCTACCCATTGATATGTGGAGGTAAGAGACTTCAAAGGACAACATTGTATTTCATCATATTCTTTGATTCTATGTGTGAAGCAACTGAGCCCTTTAATTATATTATATTTGTCGTATTTCTTTTTACAGTCTTGGCTGCATCCTGGCTGAACTATTCACGGGTTACCCATTGCTTCCAGGTAAGGGAAATTCAAGCAAGAAAAAAATGAGTACAAAGGGCTACGATGAAAACGCTGAAATTGTGAAACGTAGTGGGGTAGTTTTGAACAAAATATGTATTTTTTTCCTTTGTAGGTGAAGACGAGGCGGACCAATTGGCATGCATGATTGAATTACTAGGGATGCCACCTCCAAAGCTACTTGAGGTATCCAGACGAGCCAAAAATTTCATAAGGTGAGTTAGCTAACTTTTTTGGTAGAAGAGAAAGCTGGAATGAGATGCTAATCAGAGTTCCTAATGAAATTTCCTGCTTTGTCTCTAGTTCCAAGGGATATCCCCGTTATTGTGAAGCGCAATCTTTGGCGGATGGAACTACCATTCTAACTGGGGGCCGCTCTCGACGTGGAAAACTTAGAGGACCTCCTGGATCTCGTGATCTTCAGGTACAAGCTTTTCATCCATTTTTTGTTTCAACTTTAAACAGTGTAGAGAAAATTCGTTAATTTTTCAAACTACGAGCGAAACTATAATCCTTTGTTTCATTTTGCACATTTCTCTAGACTGCACTTAAAGGCTGTGAGGATCCACTCTTTGTGGATTTCATTCGTCGATGCTTAGAATGGGACCCGAACACTCGCCTTACCCCATCCGCAGCTTTACGACATCCTTGGCTGAGACGAAGACTTCCGCGAACTCCTGCTGACAAGGTGAATGTCGATTTTACTTACAATAAAAACCATTTTCCTCTGAACAACGACTAGCAAAACAAAATCAATCATTCATCCTTTGTGGATGAAAGGAAAGATACTATCTGGAAGAGACAATAGAAATCAATATCAATACACACCATAGGCCATCATCACACAGTTCCTTTTCTCATGTGTTGTGGGATGTGTGTCGAGTGTATTGTATGGAGGATGTGCCAGTCCATTTCCAAATGACCTGCATAAAACGCCCGTAAAACATTCCAAGAAATGGACTGCCTTTGTGGTAACGAGTTCTGATTAATGTCCACAAATTGCTGGATTTGATCGTATCATAATCACAAGCCTACCTACATATCTTTGCAAACATGCGAAATATCCTTAAGAATGTTTATAGGTTGTGCTAGTAGCCCCACATAAATTTATGGCATGACCAGATGCTCTTTTCTCAGGACTAGCACTGAAGCACTGGGAAAACAGGAGAGCTTTGGCCAAAGGACATTCGGAAATGACCATCATGGTGCATTTAAAGCATATAAAGTGACTCATTTCTATAAGAGACGTCACGAAACGTGCACCAGCTCAAGCGTCTCTGAGAAGTAGCGGCTCCTTTTCATATGCATTAGGTTTTATTTTTCCCTTTTTAACAAACACACGGAGACAGCCCGCATGCACACAATTCATCCCACTTGAAAAAAAGTAGATGCAAGGCGTTCGTTCGACTTTTTCCCTGTCACTTACACACAAGTCTTTTACTTGAGAAAAAGGATTTGGCTAGTGAGGTCCCTGGAGAGTGGAGGAAAATATGTCGTCTCGGCTGCTCGATTCTCACAGTTATAGATTGTTGCCAAATTGAAGCAAGATTGGAGGATTTTACCCTTTTTATTTTAACATTGAGCTGGGGGAAATGCATAGAGATGATATTTATTTAAAGAGAAAGAAAAACATTGCTCTATATTGATTTGAATAGTTTAGTAAAGATGTGGAGAGAGAATGCAGTATCTCCATTTCTGAGAAGTTGTTTGATTCTCGAGGAATCCCTTGTGATTGACGTAAGTAAGAGTTTATTTAGCAATGGCAGATATATTTACGAGGCAACTTCCGTGAATGGAAATTCGAGATTCATTTGCTAAGTAAGGAGGAGAGTTGCTTTCACGCTTAATTATTTTCTCGAGGATGTGCACAAGTTCCACTTATGCAATTTACTTTGAGAGACAAATCGTTTATCAAAAGCGTTAAGCGGAATGGTAAGTAGTTGGCTCTCACACACTCTCTCATTCTCTCTCTGGATGAAAAGAAAAGCCTTCAAAGGGAGCTAAATGGATTTACCCTTGATTTCTGAACAACGTAGAGAATTTGATCTGATATTTCACTGCACACAAAATAGGCTTGTTGTACAAGCTGCAAATTAAGGTCATTCAAATCCATCCAGAGAGATTTCGAATGAAACAGGAACAAAGTCAAGCTTTTCCTGGAATTTCCTGTTTGTCCTTGTTGCATGGAGAAAGTTATTTACACAAGTTAGAAAAACGAGCCTATATTTTATAATCTCCATTCCAGCCCGTGTTGCAGCTGAAGGGGAAACTCTAAAATTGTCTTGTTTTTTTTCCAGTGCATTCATTTCTTTCCTCTCTGATTACAAATATATACTCTCTCACTCTCGCGGCATTATGAACGGGATGTGTGTAATGGGAGTTGTAACTGAAGATAAGGGAAAACTATTTTCTAAACATTTCACTTGTATAAATACGAGTGGAGATGAAAACGGATGAAATTCGAGTTGTTTTCATTGTATGAAAGGCTTTACTCTCGCAAACAAATAAGATGACGGTAGTTTCCGACAAGGAAACGTGGAGCCGACGCTTTCCAACTAATATGGAGCATTAGGAAACTTGCCTTTTGGACATTTTTATGAATTTTGTGTAGAAAATCCGTAACCATGTAGGACAACTCCGTTGTAAGGAAAGATTGACTCTTGTTGTGATTGCATATTATGAAAGTAGATGTTTATTCTTAGAATACTAAACTAGAGGGTTGTTTGGTGGGCGATTTTCATAGTTATTTCTATGCTTCCCGAGGTTTACGGCTGTTGCCTTCAATTTCCTGTAGAGTCTCCACTTGAAAGTGTTTCCCCCTTCTTCTCTTCCGTAAATGCAGCGCATTCAACAATAAGAACTGTTTCGGATTTACAGTCTTAGTTTTGGGGTGTGTAAACATGAGAAAATGGAAACGTTTGCCTAAAACCAAAAGTCAAAACTTGCCAAGGAACAGAAACTAATTTCCTTTTATTGGAGAATAGGCATTAGTTATTTGAAAAGGAATTTCCCTTGACTCTAAATTGTTTTGATTTCAAGGCATTAGTCTATTCTGGGATATTGCGTCTTTTAAAAAGTTACCTTGCATCCAGCCTCTCATCCGCTAAAAGTTTATACTTCAAGGTGCATAATGTTTTGAGTTTGGAAATGGAATTGATGTGCTCTTCACTTTCCTAACTAGAAACAAGTGCATTGTATAAGGGATCATGAGAAATGCGAATGGAAAAGGTAGAATTTCACTTTATCGATAATCTGTTTCTTAGTAAAGAGGTTCAGCACAGAGGTCAAGTCGTTTGCCCTAGTTTCTGTTCAGCTGTTGCTGAGATCACCACTATGAACCTGAGCTAATGGCCGATCGCTTGGAAAACATGACATTCTTCTTCCTCCCAGCATACGAAGAAAAGCGGATGGGATATGTTTAAGAAAAAAGTGTAGAAAATTCCAGCAATAATGGGAAACAGGAAAAGTGAGTGGGTTTGAGGGATCCATCAATGGTTTTTTATTATATAAAGGACACCCCAAGTATGTTAAAGTAGGAAGAGAAGGGCTTCCAATAAAAAATCAATTCAAGTGAAAGTTACTCTCTCACCCAAGTGGAGAAAAGAGTAGATTGTTAGAGTATGAAATAATGAAGGAAGGAAGGAATTCTCCGAATTTTCAATAACAAGAGTTCCGGTGAGAGGAATTGGGAAAGAGGGTTAGGTATATGCATGAGTTAGCTGGAATGTCTCTCATTTTGTTGCCCACACACAATCTCCTTGTCAGACGGCGGCACTCAAGATGAAAGTCACGTTTTAGGGAAGGGTTTCAGTGAAAATCCCAGATGATAGATTGATAACTCAACTACATCCCTTGCCTACTACGCTCACACTAGTGGAGAATGGGAAAGGAGCTCTTTTCAAGCTCATGATGATGGATTAGGAAGAAATGCGAAGGCGTTGGCTTGAAGTAATCAAATGTTTGGTGGATGAATAACATTCTCATTTGTGGTAGATCCATAACCAAAGGAGTTGCCTTCAAGTGGATTAATTCCACGTTTGACAATAATTTTCATGGACTGGTAACACCCGCAATGGGGTAACCCAAGAGTAGCAATAAAATAGAGAGTACATAAATAGTAGTCATATGAAATGATGTAATGAATAAAAATGTGTCATTTTTTGTGTGTCCATTGTACAGAACGATAGTGCCTCAGTTCCGGCAAGCGGATCTACAGCACTACGCACCAGCTCTAAAACGAACATCCACAATGGGAACAACAGCTCGTCCACTGCCGCAACCAACGGAACGTCCAGTGGAGAGTCAAAAAGCGAGCTGCGCGTCTCCTGTGCTTCTGGCATCTCTTCGAATGGAAACTGCTCTACATTGACGAATGGTCATGTCAATGGCCACGGTCACGTTCTTACAAATGGACATTCACACTCATCATCAAACAACAGTGCTGGCACACTGAGTGGACGACAACAGTCCCAACAACAGCACAACGGTGAAGGGAACAATAACGGAAGTGCAATGACACTTAGCTCAGCAAATTCAATCTCAAATGGCCAACCCACTAGTAATGGAACGCTTAGAGTCCAGTCTCATAAATTACCCCTTCTTCATACCAACAATAATTCATAACCAGACAGTACTTATAGGCAGCAGGTAAGAGAGAAAAAAATTATCATAATATAAAAAGACACACACACACACAAAGACTAGTATTGCATTGTTTTGTTGAGAGTGCACTCTTCAATGCTACGCGTTTTAACGAGCATGAGCATAATGCCAATGAACGTGAAGTAGAACAAGGGGCTATGTGGAAATGAGCATTCTACTAAAACAGTCGTTAGTCCTCAGCATGATGGGTTTACTGTAATAGCAAAGTTGACAATGCCCATGGCTATTCACACAATGGAAAAATTGCATCATCATGGACACACTCACCATTTTCCTGGTGCTATTACTCCACCACACACATAAACGATTATTTTTTCTTTTCAAAGAAAGCTTGGTATTATCCATACGGAACTCTCTTTTTTTCAAAAGTTAAACAACAACAAATGTTTTGGGTAGAGATAATAATGATGTGGTAATGGGGGAACCAGACCCATTTTTGGAGTTGTGTCGAACAACAGTACGATGACCACGGATGAGGAGAGAAAGAAATGAGAAGAAAATTGTTTTACGCGGAAATGATTTTAAACACTTAAATTCAAATGGTTGCATGATTAGAACACAATGGAGTGATAAAAGTGGAGTGAATGGAGTAGTTTAGGATGAGCAAAGTCATTGAGGCGTTTTTGTCAACACTCCTTTGATTACTCATCATATCTCATCAACATGGAAATGGTTGAGTTGAATAGGAAGATGACAAAAAAGTCCAATTTCTATTCGACTATAGAGTCATGCAAGAGTACGTTGGTTGTGATATGATGATGAAGTATGAATGCATATTTTTTATGATTTTCTTGAACCTTTCCTATCCTCCATGAGGATGTAGACTGTATAGAACGTGTTGAGAGTGATTTTTTTAGACAAATAATAATAATGCTATATTATGCGATGAATGTCAAAGTGGATGCTGTCACAATGTACAGCTGAGCTTTTAGTCACTTTTTCATTTATCGATGGAGCCGTTGATGGACTTTAGGTTCTTGGAACTTTTAATGCCATATGTTTTCATCTCTTGTGCCTTATTCATTTACATAAATTGGTGGAATGGAGAATGTCTAAATAGACACTTGTAGACTATCATATCATCAGTCCCACTGTCGCTCAGGACCTGTTGTGTTTTCACAAACTTTTGACATTTAGAATGATGCCTTTTTCTCAATGCATGTTACAAAAGTTGCAAGAGAGCAAAATTCCATGAAGTGTCTCCATCATCATCAATTTAATTGCAAGCACACGCATGGCCCAAGCTCATGACATGATTCCAGGACTTTGCCTAATTTGCGTCTAGAGTTATTCTCACCAACATAGATCATGTTCTCAAAATGTCAGCATTTTTGTTAATTATCCTCAAGTGCATGATGATCAATGTGAAAGTAATTGTGATGGATGGTGAACTGAAGTATGATGATGATATGAACATTTTTTTCCCCTTTTGTTTCACAGGAAACGTGGCAATTCTTTTAGGACCGGAGTTATGCAACGCAAAAAAATTGCAGTTCTTTGGTAGCAACTCTACGCAAAATCAAGATAAGAACTTGCGGTTCATCTCTGTCAATCTCTGAATAAGCATAAAACAATCCAGACGAAAGATCACAAAAGTGTAAAACTTCTAATCTCGGAAATATCAATCGGTTTTCTCGGAACTGTAATTTTACCATGATGCGTAGTGCTATATTGCTATTTACTCTAAAACGATTTACGAATTATCTTCGTCAATTTTACTGACTCGCATAGTAATTGACTGTATAGAACAAGAAAAAAATACTATGAATATCACGTTTAGAATTTTTTTCTCTCTAGAACTACTTACTAAACAATAAAAGTGTTTTCTTCAATTAAGCGTTTTAATTAGGATGACTGTAATTCGTATTTAGGACTATAATAATGATTGATGTAGTTTGTAGAAATAGTTTTTAGGAAAGATAGAGAATTTACTCACATGTTCTTAGAAAATTTCTACTTACCAAAAAAATCCCCTGCTTTATAAGGAACACAGAATAATGTAAAAGTGTCGGTTTCAAAAATACATGTCACTTCCGCAAGTTGTTGTATATGACAGCAGCAATTGAAATATGTTTCATTTCAAGGATCTGATTCCCATTCGATCTGAATAAGAGCTAGGAAGATGCTCCGTGATTTTTTTCTAAACAGAGAAATCCAAAATGGTAGAGAAAGTTTAGGAATTGAAGTTGACTGGAAGTGTTCAGAACAGAATTATGCCAGGGTCAATAGGACAAATTAGATTTTCCTTTGCCTTTGCTAAAAGCATATTTCCTATCTTCCGATTGTCACAACTGGAAAACTCTAATGAAAGCGAGTGGGCCAAGAGAAGAGAGTAAACTTTCAAGAGAAAATCATATTTTGTTCCCATTAGTTGAGCTATATATATCATCAAAGTAAAGGACTCATCAAAAAGTGTAACAAAATCTCTTCTATTCCTCTTTGCTTTTAACACGTGATTTGTACAGGCCAAGGTGACATTTTAGTTTTCCAAGCGTGAAAGTTGTTATTCCCTTTGTAAAATGTTAATTTACATAATGCAATTCTCATCTTGCACCAATCTATTGTTTTCTCTAGTGGAGTGAAACTTGTGGAAAGTATGCTCTCTCAAAGGTTGGCACCGTATTTGCACACAAGGTTATTGATTTGCCCCTTATGTCGTGTTAACATTTTACCCCAAGAAATTATTTCGTCAAACTTATTCTTCTTTAGAAATGTATAATTGCATCTTTTCTTCTGGAACTCATCACAAGGATGAGGAAACCTGGCGCTGACTTTCAGAGTGTGTTAGTTCACCAAACTTATGCAAAAATAAATTGCTTGACTTGACAAACCCACAATCCATGCTTGTGATATGCTGACGTCCTTCTTGATACTTATCATTGACGAATTGGGGTACTGGCTGAGGCTCAAATACAATTTGTAATGTGGATAAACACATATTTTTAACAAAGTTAGTAGATTTTGAAATTGGAGTGCACACTTCACCAGACTATCATTTCATCTTGAGTTTCCTAATAGCTTCCTTCTTCGTGGAATCATGTTTGCAAAATGAATTCTGAGAGGAGATGCTAGCGAGAGAGAAAATCTATGCCTTGGATAAAGTGGAACACCACGATTGCTCAAGGGGCTAATGTGAAAATGAAATCAGACTCTATAACTCGATTGAATATGGTTGAAGAAATTTCAATTTCCAAATGTGAGCCTAGTCAGCGATTGAAAGAGTTTCGTAAAGTCAAAATCAAATTTATTCAGTTATCATTCCCCCAAAATCTTGAGCAGGATGTTTCCGTCAAGTCAGGGCAAAATGTGAAATTTAACCTATGAACTTTTTCCTCCTGTTTACGACTACCAATCAAATTTGCATAAGAAAGTGTCCTATCATCATTTGATTGTCAGAAAGAGCCTTTCTTTATCAAATTATATTCATTTTATCGTCTGTGTGTAACCCGATGCTCAATCTAAATTCTCTGAATTGGCAGTCAAAAGACTTTCAACATTTCGTATTACATACTCAACGTGCTAGTAGCATTTTACGCTAATTTCTTATGCATAATTTTTTTATATTCTGAACTATTCAACTGGAGTCACAAAACGTCACTCATAATATTTCAAAAGGAAAACGCAAATCATAAATTTAGTTGGAGATCTACATACTCAAGAGTTTTTAGCACAATACCATGATATCACTTAAGATAGTTTTCAACAGAAAACTAAATTTTTTCACTTTTTTATTTGAAAAATGCAAAAGCATTTCGAGGTTTAAATAAACTATCAAATCAATCAGCTTCCTTTCTGTCGGAATAATAGGATGAATTGCGATGATAAAAGAGGATTGTTATAAAATATGCAAACAAAATGTATGACGTACTTTTAAAGACATTTTTTCCAACTCTATCCGTGCGACGGAAAGAGAATGCAATTAGATTGTTTTGAAAAGCAATTATTATCTCTCTTTTTTAAACAATTGAGTGACTGCAATGTACATTCTTTTGCTCGTGGATGCGGATTCAATTTCAAAGATAGTGTTGACTTGAGGTTTATTCACCAAAGAAATTGCCACAAAGCGAAGAAGTTGCTCGTCTCTGCTGTCGTGTACTAGACGCAAAAGAACCAGTTGCAGCTGGATGAATGGTGACGAATGGCATAATATTTTGAATATATTATCAAGCTAACAACGGCAGATCGCTTGCTAAAACATGTATCCTTTTACATTTAGCTATTATATGTTGTTTCATTTTTTTTGTTTATATATAATAATTATACTAATGCACACAGAACTGATTACGAGTTTCAAAAATATGGAAGCTCACACGCTGAAAAAAATCTACATTCTTTCTTGGGTTTTTTACTTACTATATAGTACACTAACTTTACTGAAGACAAAAAGGTTTCAAAAATAAAAGGTCCTAAAAATCCCTTAAAAGCAGAGCATGATGATGACAACACAACGAAGTAATCTGTGCGTTACCACGTTTTTATAGAATTATTTATTATTTTTGTCATATTTCAGCTAAGATCATTGGACGAATTGACATAGGAAGATGCATAATATTTGAAAATGCACACTTTTTTCGTGTGTTTTGAGCATAATATTAATTTCAAGCAAACTACAACCTATAACCACATGAATCCTGAGTAATGTACCAACGTCATTATCACTTTAGTCATTAAATGGTAATTACATAATTAGTGTAGATTGTTCTCGTTACTAGAAGATACAGAATATATCTTAATATATGTATACACATATATATATATATCATCTAACACTGCTAGTTATTAGTTGTTTTTTAGCGAGTAGATTTTTTTAGCTTTTAGGGTATAAAACATTGCGATTTTTTTTATTGCAGTTGCAACTTGTGATTGGTGAAAAAAGAGTGTTTTATATGACAAAGGAAGAATTGATCCTTTTTCATAATCAAATCCGAATTCCCTTGATAGTCGGGATAAGTTGTTCAACTAAACTTGTTCACAAGTGAAATCTCGAAAGGATTATGTTGCACATCGCCCCAAATTCAGTTTTTCCTGACTTGCTAGAATCGTCATTGGGTAAATGCCTCTAGCTAGGGTGTAATAATATCACTAGTGCTATGTTTTATGTCGAGGTGAATTCCTTACTGCGAACTGATATCTAGGCTTCGCATTTATCATTCGGATAAGAAAAATTCCCGTTGTAATTAACCTCTCGAGAAAGTATCCAAGGGGTGAAGAAAGACTGGGGATGAGAGGAGAGAAAAGTAAACCTGTATAGAATTTTCTCTCGCTCACTCTCCCCCTTTGAATACGTTCCTAAACGTTGAGTGCTTCTTGAGCGATATTCGCATGTGTTGAAAAGAGTAAACATCCTGTTAAATGTGTAAATATACCTAAATTAAAATACATTTTTGAGTCAGCGAACACGGAATCTTCTTGTTTAGGAATTAGTTTTTAGGAGAAAATGAGTACCACTAGTACGCCATGCGCTTATTAGATGATGAGGGATTTTCCATAAATCGATTGTTGAATACCCGTCGTAGCGAGTCACTGTGGTTGATAATATATATATAAAGAAAAGGTAATCTATAACTTGCATTAGTTTAACTTGTACTGCAACTATATTTGCCGCACTATACAATTTCAATTCATTATAAATATATTACTTCTACACGTATGTATCTAATATATATATATATATAATATATATCAATCTTTTACGTACTACACACACTACTGCATACTCTTTAGTTTAGATAGTGGAAATATAATATATTGTCTTCGTTATCCTACTTTACGTAAGGTTATATTTGCTGCTGTCATCTTGAATGTGTAATGTCATCGCATTAAAATCATATTATGATTTTCTCCGCTTTTCATTCATACATCTGCTCTAGAGCTGTGTATTGAGGGACTGGTAAAGTAAACAAGAAAGTGTGAGGATTGTTTTAAAAAAAGTCTTAATGAAAAAATATGTACTGGAAATAATAATGGTGTTGATGACAGCTCTCTCTCTCTCTATCCCTCCCGACTCTCCAGATTCACCAACTCCGCTCATATTATAAAAATGCGACATTTAAAACTGAAAAGACTTTCTCTTTCCCCTTATTTCCAATGAGGAACAGGGAGGAGGAAGCAGATCGCAGACAAAACGGTTATAATATAATATATTAAAACTACGTAAGATTTTTTGAATCGTGTGTATATTTCTTTCTCGGATAATGTTCTAGTTATTAAGATTCGCTAAACCATTATACAGCAGTCAGTGTGGCATTTTTTTGAGATGCCGTGAAATCCGTATATATTTAAATCGTGTGTGTTGTACTGAAAGAAAGAAAGAAAAAGAAAGAAAGAAAAAGAAATTGTAAGAAAAAGCAGATAAGTTTTTGTCGTCCAAATGTAATCCGAACTCTGAGTAAAGGTAACAATTATTATTTTCGGGTTTTCATTTGTTTTTTTGTTATGTTGACTTACGAGTGCTTTTAATGTAGATGAGGATTTGAGGATGACGGATGAGGAAAAGTCGAAACAAGAGTGGATGTAATTATTAAGGAAAAAGTAGCTGCCGCTGTTAGTTTTTTTAGAAGTAGGAAAGAATGTAATGCATATATACAATACATAATATAATCTTATCGTGTGTTATTTATAATCGCCAAACCAGTTCGACTGGCTTAACCTTCCTTTTTGTCACTACTTCATGACAGTTAAAATATAAATTACAAGAGAAAGAGAAGCAGATTGGTGGTCTTGGTTATGACTTAATTAATATTATTATTGTTTGTTGTATGTAATGATAATAATAATATACGATATAAATAATTACGGATCTCTTTTTGTAAGAAAATAATATTTGTGATGCTCTGAAATGTAAAAGAACGGCGTGTTTGCAATTTAATTTATTTCTGGAATCATTACTCTCATACGTGCATAAAAACAAATCTCTCGTTGTCAACTTGATTCCACACGCTGGATGGAGAACTTTCTCGTTACGACATATTGCCTTTTGATGACAGCTGCAAGATGAAACCCTCCATGAAAAATGTGACCTGGATTTTTTTCTTTAAAAAATCATATTATTATCATTACTATGCATGAGGACTTGGATGTTTGGCTAGCAACTTGCAAACTCAATTGGAGTGGAGTCCATTGTTCATATCCATATGACAAGAGTCATGGGTAGCATTTGCATCAGCAAACACAGGATATAATAATGAAAGGGACATACTTCATCCTTTGAACTGGGATTTCATCATTGCAACAGTACACAAACACATATATCCCTTTTTACCTATTCCCAAGAATAAAGGGAAAAGTGGCAAGTTTTCTATTGCAACATCATACCGAGCCGTGAACACGTACACTTACGAGATTGAAATGTAGCCCGTCTTTGATTACACTACTACTTCATGTGGCCGTAGCAGTGTCCGTACTTGAAATATATATGAATTTAAAAAACAATCAAATTCTCTATCTAGGACGACGTGTGCTTGCGTCACGTGACATGCATACACCTTATCTAAACCATTCGGGCAACATGATTAAGGTATATATTGCACGTCAGCCCTTGTTGGACAGTCAAAGAAGAAGGGTAAGTTTACTGAAAAAAGAGGATGGAAACAGAGCCAAAGGATTCTACTTTTTTCTACAAAAATGGGTTGGCGTATGGTCTGCTTGGAAAAGGTTGGCTAGTCGGATTTTGTATCTGCTCATTAGCCACATTGTATAAGAGTCATATAAACTAATAACCTAACGGTCAACCTTATGTTTTTGAAGCAGCAAACAATTTTCTGTAAACTTAATTGGGATAATTTGGCCAAATGTGGATAGCGTTCTCCACAGAATGTTAAATTGCTAGGTGTGGCATAAAAGGAGAAAGGCTAGAGAGATACCCCGTTTATAAATGCTCTCGTGAGTTTCCTGCCAAACCAGAGCATTAACAAAGTGACAGTGAGTAACAGCTAATGCATGGCCTTCGTCTCCATACAGGTCATATATAATGGACAGTTAGGAATATATAATATGGGTTTTTTACGTGTACAATTCTACTTCCGTAAGTTTTTCTGGTTTTAATATTGATATTTTTTGTGGGATTGGAGTCAGCTGGTTATACAGTGGATTTAGCTAGAAAAAATCTGTCATCAGGTATTTAGCTTGTTGATTTGATTAATGAAGTTTGAACCACTGCGTTAGTTAGTGTGCGAGGCCAAGGTCGTCAAAGTTTTGGATGAATGAAATAGTTGTGAGTTAGGTAATGGATTTATTTTCAAGTGTAGCATGATTGACATGCTAACGGAGGAAAATGGTTGAATCATGTTGGGAAAAGAATAAAGTTGTTAAGTGGGATGAAATGGGGTAAAATGAATCAGGGTTAAAAATCAATGAAGAGGAGAAATATGCCTCATTTGCACCTTCTTATCTAAACACATCCTCGCCAATATATCTGTCTCGGAAAGAATACGGGCTAAACGTGTGAAGCGCATTGCCCCATTAGAGTGTGGAGTGTGGACAGTTAATAAAAATTGATAAATTGCAATGGGTTTGCATGTCAGCAGGTTTGTAAAAGTTTCTTTTTCTCCTTGGCATCCCTTTAATTCCTTTTTGTTCAGCTGGCAGCACATAAGAGTGGGATTGGAGATAAGAGAAAGGATATATTATGGAAAAAAGGGGAAACCATGTGGCATATTTTTTTTATATGTAGGTGGGTGTTCCTTGATGAAATCGAAATAAGGACAGCCACACTCATATATTTTACAAATCCTTCCAACCAGCAGCACCACTATTTTCCACTTCCTAGTTTCCCTTTTCCCGTCATCCAAATGTGGGGCAACATGTTCTCTAATGAAAAATCCTCGCATTGTGGTACACAAATGGAAGGAGAAAGCAATTGAAGGAACTGCTGGGGTGGAACGACCTACACACCCAACCAGCATCAACTCCAATCTTTCCCATTTGGATCAATACATTCTCTCTTTCGGTTGGAGGAACGAGTGTTACAATAGAATTTCCCTAGCGCAGGACGTTCTTTTGAAGGAAAGACTTATAAGGGACAGAGGAAGTGAAAGTAGCTGATCTAACACAGCAAAGTCGACTCGCAGTTCTTCCCAAAATAAAGTTGAATCTGCGTTCAAGCTCAGTAAATAATATTGATGTGGGTGTATATGTCCTGCAATCAGATTTCAATTTTTTTCTTCTGTCTCTTCCTTCTTCCTTGAATATTGTAATACATTCTCGGGATTCGTTTCCCACTACGGAGATGCTTTCGCCAACAGGGTTGGTTCCCATTCAAAGGGGCTTTATGAGTTTTTCTTTTGAAATGAGGAAAAATTGAGACATGAAGTAAATATCTTTTTGTTGCTGGATGCGCATCAACTCATCACAAAAGGAATTATGATGAAGAGTCTCCATTATGCATATTGAGGATTATTTATTTTTCTTGTACTTTTCCACTATAACCTTAAGTGGTGAGGGGAGGTTGGTGGTAGTTTCTGTTAGCGGGAGTCTCTTCATGCTGTAATGATATCACGTTAATGATTCACTAACAACACTCGTCAAGTGAAACTGTGAAAGTCGTTTAGAAGCTCTTTCTTTCTCCAACACACATTTCCTTTCTCCCCTCCCTTGATACAGTTTCTCGGCTTGCTCCCTCATGTACGCCTCGTTTTTGCAGAAAGCCGTGGAAGCGCACAGAAAGGATTTTAATAATCCTCGGGGTGTGAGGTCCTATCTCGTTTTGATGTATATTTACTTTCGTATAAATATACACAGAACTATAATATGCAAAGGATTTTATGATTTTGGGGCGTAATGTAATGTAGGAAAGCGTAATATGTGTGAATCATTGCCCCACATGTAGCCCACTTTACAAGAAAGTAGAACCAATTTTCTGCCTAGTAAACGAGCAGTAATGAATTCCCATTGCAATGAGTCTTTTTGACAGCGAGGATAGATTGTAAATTTGTCATCCTGGGCGCCCTATAAAATGATTCGGAAAATTAAGCCTTTTTCATCTGTCGTTCCTTTTCAGAAAAAGAATCGTGTTCTATGCTCCTTATATCTAATAAATGTACAAAAAAACCTTTTTCTTAAAAATGACAAAAATTGGATTTATTCTTCTCATGAAATTATGCTTTTGCATTGCTCAAAAGAATGTGAAGCTTCTCTTGCACGTCGCAAAAGGGGAGCGCTCATCATTTTATTTACATGATGAAAGGGAAAAGACGAGCAATTTCGATATTTTGAATTAGTACGCAAAAAGTGTTCTTGTGAAACACCTTGAAATTCATTTCATTTTGGAGGCTGTAATGACGTTAAATTAGTGCCACTCTGTGTAATAATATTTCCACCACCTCATTACCACAATCCAGTTAGGCTACGGGAAATGGGGTGAATTTTGGAGGCTAAATGAATATCGAACGAGAAATCGAGAAATTTAATTTTCCCCTTTTCTCGATCTGGTGAACCAAAATGGGAAAATTAAATTCCCCGTAAATAAGCTCACCGCTGTGCTGTTTATTCCGTGTTTGAAAGAAACGACCAAAAACCCTGAGTACGTCGTGTGCATGCATGAAACTATCTACAGAGGAAAATGCTTTTTATCATGAAAGCATTACGAAGGCCAAAACAGGGCCACAACGCACATGCACTTCCACAAGAGTGGGTTGCAAGGTGGGCTGAAATCATCACGGCAATATGATCTATCATCATCCCTCTCAATATAATGTCAGCAAGTTGTTTTCCTCCTCTCTTTTCACTCTATGGGGGTAAAAATGAAGTCTGAAGAAAGGAAAAAACCGCGGAAAAAGAGAAAGAGGACCTTACTAAACATAAGCATTCAGGCATTGGGTGTGGTCCTCATCATGAATGTGTTTTAGTGAAAGTGGAAAGTAAATGATTGTCGTAAACAAGCATTTCTTGTTATCCTTTACTTTAATGAAATTCTAGCTCATACCACATCCCAAGCCAAAAAATAATGTTGCAATGATATTCAATCCAGTCATGAAGATACGCATATACAAGCTTTTTTTTCTGTAGTTAAAACATCATTGTGGAAGTATAATTACATAAAGAATGAAAGAAAGTTGACCTGGCTTGGCTGAAAATGGAAACTCATTTGTAATATGAGCATCACATGCTATTTTCCTTTCACTGGAATATTTACTTATTTGGGAGAAGAAGAAAAAACGAAAGACTCTTTATACGGTTATTGGTATTGTTTGTAATTTTTGAGGAAGTTGTCAAATTACTCTGATAGATGAATGCTTCTGGCTGCACTCACCCTTTCAAAAAGTTAACCGGACTTGCTCCCAAAAAAAACAATGTTGTGCAGTAGGCTAGATTTATCTGTGAAAAATATTGACAGTTGCACCTACATAGTTAATAATATTGTAGTGATGTTTTCTCATGTGAGCAAGCTATTGAGCCAAAGGATGCTTTAAGTTTGCTGATTTCTGCTTTATACATGTCATATGCTGATTTGTATTTGTATTTGAGTAGTAAGTGGTATGCTCTCATGGCATTGACTGCTTGAAACAGGTTTCACAAGTAGCGACGATCAGGCTTGTGACGAGTGAAACGAAATAGTTATATGTATTATGTGCTTGCAAACATTACGTTACAGTTTGATACTTGATTGAGGTGATTGATCCACTACTTGACTCCTAACGTGACCTCGTTTATTTTGTAACGTTGTCGATTTTACTTGGCAGAAATAGTAATTGGGGCTGCAGGATTAAATATTCATTTTAGGGATGATGTGGAGTGTGGACGAAAATAAAACTTTTTTTTTACTTTCTTGTCATGATGAACGTGTTTAGCTGTGTACAACATACCTATAAATATTTGGATTAGAGTATGTTTATATTTATGGCGCAACTTTGCCACCATTTATTACAACTACTATAATTTTTTACGACTTTCCGAATTTGCATAGACTACGAGCCACTGTTGATTTCCTCTTAAATAATTGAGAAAATTCTCTTCAATTCCGCTTTTCTTTTCTCGCTCCCCATTTTTCTTCTCCGAGAATGGAGACTTGTCGTGGAAAGTGGGACCATGGTCGTCATCACGGTCATTTACTTTTTTACACCATTGTCCAGGTTATTTCTATCGGAGAGTCTTTTCCTTTTTCTTGCCCGGTTATGGAATCCAGAGAAATTATACGACAGTGTATTTGCATTGGAGAGTAGTAGCCTTAAATTACGTGAGTATTACCTTTCCTCCCACATTCTTTCTCACACTGATAGTAACAAGGCCATAAAGGGAATGGACGTTGATATAGAGAACCCTAAAAAAAGTTGCAGTGATCACTGACCGCATTTTCAACGGATATACTTATTAAATGTACTCAGCCACTGAGCAAAGTTTTGTGAGCTTATTTGAGACGCTGAGTCGAGTTAGGACAGTGTCGTATTCAGGTGGAATGAACGTCAAATAACTTTTCCTTTATTGAATGACATCCTCCTCACGGGCTTTTCCCTGTTACGACAATCCTCTTCCTGCATTTCATCCCCAGAATTGTCAGAGTTGAAAGGGAATGATGCAATGCCAAAGGCAGCAGTTCCAGGGATTTTTTCTTCTTCTTTAAAGTTCTCAGTATTTCTAGAACTAGTCGTAATTTCATTTAGTGAAATTTTCATGGAAATCTGATTCACTCCGTTACCGTTTTCCACACTCTAGTCATGTCATGTGTAATGGGGCTAATGCAGCTAATCCCAGCCGTCCCAAAAAGCCAGCAAGGAGTGAGCATTCATGCCCTCATGTATGTATTTTAATTGACTCCCCAGCGGAAAGAGACATGGGTTATAGCCTTTAAATAATTGAGTAAATTCCCTCACTACAACCAATACTAGACGTAAACATTCC